>JAJOOF010001353.1:0-67585 GCA_029582545.1 Solanum lignicaule | reverse complement strand
TCAAGGACCTTTATGTTAAAGAGTTTCCTTAAGTTCTATGTACTAGATAGTAGTTTCTTTTGTATTGTAAGGGTTGTGTCCCTCTTGTGTTGTAGTCATGTTTTAAGATGGCTACCTTGAGACGTAGTACTCCAATTTTTGTATTAAAGATTTAATGAGGTGACTTTTATGTCTTGTGTTATATTATAGAAAAGTTTTAAATTTTCTGGTATTTTTCTATGATAAATGCTATGACGAATGCTAAGGGCTTGTATAAGACCTTCGAGAGGTCGAATACGCCGATAATGACTAGGGGGTGTTCTCGGGTCGTTACAGCATGGTACACTCGGGATGACCAGGTGTTTCCTCTAACTTTTAGGATGACAAAAGAGCAGATCGAAAAGGATCAAGAGAGAGACCAAAATATGGGAAAAATGATGACCCAGCTAGATATTTTATCAAAATATGTGATGGGTAGTAAGTCTAGAGCTATGAATATTGTTGGTCTTAGTGTAGTAAACCCCGAGGAGGCACACTTTTGAGGCTCTTTATAATGAGGAAGTGACTTTTCTTGCAAATCAAGGAGGAGGTTTCTATCTGAGCTATCTAGGTCGGGTGGGAATCCAGGTTGGAATAGAGAAAGGGATGATGGATGGAGATACCGTGACAGAGAATGGCGTGACCATGGGACTAATTGGAAGGAAAGAGATGGAGAGAAGGAAGAATATGTTCCACCCCATGAGCGTCAAAAGCCAAAGGAGCAAATGACAGACCCGGAGAACTTTAACACGGAAGACATGCTTGGACGCATTCTCAATAAAGTAGAAGGGTCGGAAAAGGTTCTAAAAGAAATGAAAGAGGATGAATCCACACTCTATCAAATGGTCACATGTCACTCAGTGTCTATCAAACAACTAGAAATGCAAAGGGGTCAAATTTCATCTCATTTAAGCCTAAGGCCAAAAGGGGGTCTAACAAGTGATACCTTGGCCAACCCAAGAAATGACCCTTGAAAGCGTATCCACGTCGTGCCACGACATTAAATAAGGCATTTCTTTGGAGGAAACCCAAGCTTTTATGCTTTTATTATTGTTGTTTGAATAACGGGTATTGAATGTGCAGGTTGATAAGTTGAAGTTTTGGGAAAATGGCAGCTGGCAAGACAAAGGTCCAGTCGGTGACTCGCCAAAAAGGTCGGCGAACCCAACTTGGACCTCCATTAGAACTACCTAGCTTGCTAGGAGTTCTATAAAACTCGGTGAGCTAAAGTACCACTTGGTGAATCGCCGAGTGGGTCATCGAAGTAAGTTGTGGTTGCCGACTAGCGCGCGAACTGAAGAGTCTTTAAAGGCCAAACCATTTTAAATTCTAAAGCTCTTCATTTTCATACTTTTCTTCCAAACTTTCAAAACTGCTTTTATTTGCTTTCGTACTCCATTTTCTTACTTTTTTGTGTGGGATTTAAGACTCGGGGGGGGGGGGGATTTTTTGATTCTTTGCTTGCCTAGAGTTTCAAACTTTTGGCATATAAGGTTGGTTTTCTGAACCTCGCTTTACATTTGGCTGAAATCGAATGCATGATCATTTTGTGGTTGTTATAAGTTCTTAGTGTTGATTTGTTGATCGTTTGGTGTTTTTTTTGCCCATATTTAGTTTAAATCGTGATTAATTGGCCTTAAATCATGAATTCCCGTGTCTAAGCATGTTAAAACTGTTGGTTTGTGCTAAATTTGTCGTGGGTTTAATGGGGTGAAGTCTGAGTAACCCTGAATTGTGCTAATTTTAGGATTTTGCCCAATGATAGAGCGGTTGACATCATTCTTAAGGGCAAAAGATGTCAATTGGCCAATTTTGGCCAAATCAGGGGAAGTCAGAGTACCCCGTGGGAATAAGTATTATGGGTCTTTGTTGAAGTGCGTAGAACAGTCGTTTAATTTTGTTTTCATGGGCTGCGGGTTAGATTTTAAAGGTCGGGGGTACAAATCTAGCATATTGGACTACTCGACAAGCTGGGTCAAGCTCACAAAGTGGTTCGGCGGTTCGCCAAAAGTCTCTTAGATCGTATTTTTAATTCTCTATCCAGTTGGTTTGAGCTCTGTAACTTTTGGCGATATTCCTGAGCTCACCGAGTTCATCAGTGACTCGCCGAAAGCACCTCTGATCGCCCTTCTGCCCCATATTTTCTGAAATTGTTCTGTATCATTCGGCAAGCAACTTTTAGTTCGCCGAGTGGTTTCGGCAATCCATCGATTGGCCCTGGTCATCGCCGACCTATGATTATTTTTGAGTGATTTTACTTTGGAACTTTCGGCGAGCCTGAATTGGCTCGCCAAATGGGTTCAATGAGTCTTTCTATGCAGTTTTTCCTACTTTGATTTTTTTTTCGAATTGGATCTAACGTGTGTTTTTTCAGTTGCAGAAATGGCTAGACCTAAAGTTCCAGGGAGGAATCAACCGACTCGAAAGCGAGCACAAGAAATAGTGATAAATGAAAAGGCTGCTGCTTCTCGGGTCCCAACTACCAAACTTCCTCCAAGAGGGGGAAAGGGAAAGGGAAAGGGCAAGGGCCCTGTACAACCCACACATATGGAGGGAAGTTCCGATAGTGAAGGTGTCTATGCTACGTACCTCACTACGTCTGACGGTGAGGGCTATTTCAGGGACAGTTCCACAGCCTCCGTATTTATACTAGAGGACGATCAGCTCCTTCAGGCTAGTAGAGCGGAGCTACATTTCAAGTCTATGAATTATCCATCTAGGATCCCGATACCTCCTACACCTCCACCTCCACCCCTAGTTCCAGCTCAGGCAGTGGTACAGGCCCCACCAGTTCAGGGTCCTCCTCCCCAGTCACTCAATAGACTAAAGGCCTAGGGTTCGAGGACCATCTTAGAAGAAAAGCATTTGTCTACCGATGGTGTGGTATACAGGTATCCTGAGGTGTGGAACACCTTGAAGTTCCATAGATTTGAATTTTTTACTAAACCTTGAGGCCGTTACATTTCTACTTAGGTCCGGGAGTTTTATTCAGCATACGGGAAGTTGGTGTCGAAAGGAAAGAAGAAGGCAAGTGCCTCCAAGCCTGTTGACTTCGTAGTTATTCGAGGGAAGAAAGTAAAGTGTAGCAGCACGGAAATCAATGAGGTACTCGGGTGTTCACGAGTCTTCATGCATGACTAAATTAACTTGTTCAAGAAGAAGACCCTAGATGATCTAAAGTGTTGGTTGGCACCCCTCATTTCTAATACGACTTCGAGGTGGATCGAGGCAGGTGCACAGATTGAGAAGAAGGACCTAAATGTGGCTGCTCGATACAAGTTCGGGTTCATTAGTAGCATCATCATGCCTTCATAGAATGAGTCGATCCTCTGATATCAAAAGGCTGCCTATCTAGGCTCTATTATAGATCGATAAAGGTTGAATTTGGGTCTGCTCATTGAGCAAGAGATGGCCATGAGGCCCAAGTAGAGTCAGACCTCTCTTCCATTTCCAGTGCTGATCACCGAGCTGTGCAGACGGACCCATGATTCCATAGTTGAGAAGATAAATATGGAGGTGACACCCAGTTCCTCAACTAACATCTGGTGGATTGAGGCCGAGTACTTGAGGGATGAGGCCGACATGAGAAGGGCTACACCGATGGATACGTCCCCGGTAGTTGATGTTGACATATTGTCGATCGAAGCCATACTACCCCCTCAGTCCAATGAGCCTACATATACCTCTGGTCCTTCTACTTTTTCTGTTGCTGCTGCCTCCCGACCCCTATTACCCATGTTATGTTGTATAAGATGGGTCATCTGGCTCATTATGCTAATGTGTGTACCTCCCGAGTAGAGGTCATTGTGCCTAGGATGATAGAGTGGACGATTATTGTTGCCTTAGCTCCTATTAGGGCTAACATAAGAGACCATCGAGAACTGATTAATGGCCACCACATAATGGCTTTGGATACCCTTACGGTGCGTGTTGAGGCTTGTGAGCAGCCGAGGTGATTATGCTGCTTTGACAGCCTTGAAGGCTGATGTTGTTGGGCTGCGCAAGGATTTGGACGAACTGAAGTGCACAAATTTGTCGATGTTATTAGGCACAGTTGAGATCCCCGACATTCTGAGAGCAGATGTTCCTGCTAGTACAGATATTCCTCCGGCTCCTGTGATCGAAGATTTTGATAGAGAGGACACACCCATGGAGTATGCGACAGATACTCATGAGGAGGAGCCTAGTGTTAGAGAAGATACAGTGTATGAAGATTTGTGAGATCTTGTGGGAGCCATAGTGGAGACAGTTGTATAGGCTTCTTTGAGGGAGACATCTATGGTGGGCTATAGTGGAGCCAAGGATGCTGCTGAGCCGGGCACTGATGCCCAAACAGATGGAGTTACGGAGATGCAGACTTCACCCCAGGCTTAGCCTGGCAGGATGATTCTTTTTACTCCATTTCTGTTACTCTTTAGATTGTTTTTATTATTTCGTTACATTTGAAGACAACTGCTAGATTAGATTGTGACTAGTCGGTCGATTGAGTCGATCTCTTGTGATGATCATTGCACGCTAGCTTAAGAATTGTTGAGTCTTATTTGATAAATGTGTTGAATTCCATGTGTGGTGAGGTTGTTTTGAATAGTGTGCTAGATGACGCCTAGAACATTCCCCATTAGTCCAATGGATTGATTGAAGCAAGCAATTGAAATGATCTTAGGCATAAATTTGTTAAGAGTGAACCGAAACTTGACATAATACCTCCTTGTGGCCACCTTGTGAGAAGTGTGAACCTTACTTTGCCCCATTTGAGCCTATCCTTTTCTTTAGAAGAAACTTGAACAACTTTGACCTCTTTGTCCCATCACCTATAACCTTCATGAAGTATTGGTTCGTTTGAATAGCCAACTTAGGCAAAAAGCCTAAGTTGGGGGTGTGGTGAAAAATAAGGAAAATCAATAAATGTGGAAAATCCCCCTTTGATAAATCATGATAAAAAGATAGAACCCCTCCATATAAAAAAATTAAAAAGAAAGAAAATAAAAGATTGAAAAAAGAAGAGTTTGCGAAATAAAGTGTGTGAAAGGAGCAAAAAAAGGGGATATCTAATGAGTTGTGCTTAAATGAGTAATAGGGTGGATTGTGAACATCATAGAATGTGAAAGAGAAGGAGAAAAAGTGATTTGCATGCCATACTTCATGAAGGTAGAAGTCACTAAGCCAAAATGACCATACCTTTGCACTCGGCCCCGTTACAAGTCATGAAAGACCTTTGTGATCTTGAGTGAGCTGAAAATAATGTCAATTGGAAAATAAGGGCAAGCCTATGGGTAGAATCATGCATGTGTTCATCTTTGTGAGTGTGAGAGTTGTGTTTGATTCTGAGATTATAAATTATTGATGAATTTTGTGTGAACATGGAATCATTCTTGGTGTGCGGGCATTTTAATACTTTTATTGAGCTTGAACTTGCATTTGAATTAAGCATTGTGAGCTTGACTCTTTTTGATGATGGTTAGTCACAATTTGATAAGTTATTATTTATCCCATATGAAATTATAATCATTGTTTTAAACCAAAGTTTCATAATTATTAGGAAGGACATCTACTTTAATTTAATTCATCTTTCCTTATATGCCGATGATTGACTATAACATCTAACGGTTCAACTTCAGGATCCTCGTCATCCAAAACTAACCAATGAATATGTAGCCCCTAATTCCTATATAATAAATCTTTGCATCTCTTTCACTTCACACAATTCAAACTCCAAAATCCCCCCAATTTCTGAATTCTTCCCTACAATGGCATCAAAGGAAGAGAAGAAACCCATAAAGAAGAAGTCGTTGGCAAAAAAGGCTCCTGCAACTGCCGCTGAGAAATCAAAGTCCGGCAAGAAGCTTCCTAAGGACGCCACCAGAGAAAAGAAGAACAAGGGGTCAAAGAATTATGTCGATACTTACAAGATCTACATCTTCAAGGTGCTGAAACAGATTCATCCAGATATACAAATTACAAGCAAGGCTATGGGAATCATGAACAACTTCGTCAATGATATCTTTGAGAGGCTTGCTGAGGAGTTTTCTAGGCTTGCTAGGTACAACAAGAAGCCTACCATCACTTCTCGGGTGATTCAAAGTGCTCTCCAATTGGTTCTCCCTAGTGAATTGGCCAAGCATGTTGTATCTGAGGGTACTAAGGCGGTTGCCAAATTCACTAGCTCTTAGAGATGTGTTAGATTTTTATTGATTTTCTGTTGGATGATATTTGATTAGGTTTGATTATGTAAAGACCAGAAAAATTAAATATATGATAGATTTGAATGAGTTCAAAAAAAGAAACTAAGGAGACCAAATTGATGTTACTCTTGATATCTAATTTTTCTATTCCAAGTAGTTTGTTATTGTTGCTGCTTTCATTTTTGCAATCTTTTTTCTAACTTCTTTGAAATGCTTTATTATCGAAAGCAACATTTATATCTTCGTATAAACAAGTTGATTGTACAAAAGGTTACTTTCAAGAAAGAAAAACAACTAAACTCGAAAAATTTTCATCTAAAACATATTTTCATTTTTTAATATTTCAGTTACATAAAAGTAGTACTTTCAAAGAATTGAAACATAAATCATCTTAAGATTCGGGAACAAACTTAGTGGCGTATACCCAAGCATTGTTAACAATAGGCATGTCAAGGTGATCCAATAGGTTCTCAAGCAGGCCTTTGCTGGTAACAATAGCTTAAATGAAGAATCCAAAGATGGAAAACATAGCCAGTATTCTGTTCTTGGTCTCTTTCACCTTGAGCTCAACAAATGTGGTAGGGTCATCACCAAGGCCAAGTGGGTCAAAATATTGGCCCTCGGGTATGAGTCGTTTCCATCTCCAACTCCTGGAAGTCCATTGATTCTAAAACCTTCAACAAGTCCCATAATCATAACTCGGAAAACTAGCACAACTAGAATACTCTAAGCATGGACAAGGTTAGATTGCACATGTCACGACCCAAAGTACACCCTAGACCTGACATCGTGTATATGACCCCAAAAGTCCCTACAGAAGACACTTGACATACATATATTCAACATTATAGATAAAAATAAGAAATCTCATAAGAAGTAAAGAGTTTGACATAAAAGTGGAAATACATCAAAGTCTAGACAAGCCATTTATTACATAAAAAAAGAGTAGTGGGGACGTAACCTGTACACAAAGTACAATATCTGAAACATAAAAACATAAGTAGGTAATAAAGGAAATATTGTCCATGAAGTATGAGGACTCACCAAGTCTTCAAATTCTTAAGATGATCAACTAGCCATAAATTGAGGGAGAAGAATCGTCAAGCCCTACATTAGAGAAACAATATAGTCACAAATATGTATTAGTACATGAAATGTACTAAGTATGAGGGGAATTCAATAAAACATGAAACCTAATCTAAGGGGACATAATTGAAAACCTGATATGCATGATAAAGCTAAAACATAGTAAAATCATTTGAGAAGAATTGTAAATCATTAACATGGTCAATGCATCTTGAAACATAAGAAAAGTTTCATAAAACATTTGTAAGTAACTTAGATCATTTTATGGGATATTACCTTTAACTGAAAATAGACCATTCGATATATAACATGGAATCTGATGTAACTCCCACACCGATAAGGGAGAGTCTACTTGCCAAGGTAGAACTCTGTATCATATCATATAATATATGTGGATCCACTAGATAGGTAATTTAAGCCAAACCTACAGGGGCACATAATTTGGAACTAGAGGTTGCTAGTAGAGACTACCTTATTTGAGCCTCCACCTCAATGTTCTTTCTATCATAAGTTAAATACCAACAAAATAGTCACATACACATAAAATTATCATCATCCATGGTAAACCATAACTGAAATACTAATCCAAGCTTAAACATCATACAGTATTTCATTAAATCTTTAATCAAGTCTAATTGAGAAAATCTTTCACCAAGTCATTAGTCCTTAAGTACGTGACAAAACCTTTCACAATTCATTGATGATTATCTTAAAGCAACCTAGATTACTAATCATTCCTTTTCATAAATCATGCATAAGTTCCTGAAGACATCATTCATTGATTCATAGCTTTACTTCAAATTCATTCAAATTAGATTTCATAGTAAAAATCATGATCAATGCATGGGTTCGTATGGAATTGATTGGAAAACATGTAATTGAATCTAAATAATTATAATATGATCAAAACCAAACAATTGAATACAACTAGAACCCATGATAAATTGCATGAAAACCTAGCCAATTGAATTGAAATTTAATGGGAGAATTGAAGAATCTTTGGGACTCAAGGGTGAATGGAACCCATTAATAAGCTCCCTACCAACCTTATATCAAAGTCCACAAGCAATTGATGAAGAGAGGAGACTTGAACTTGAAGAACCCTAACTTCTTTTTCCTTGATCTAGAGAGGGAATTTTGAGAAAACCTATGAGAGAATTTGGAAACTTGATTGTATGAGGAAGTTGGGGAAAATTTAGGAGTATATGGGTAGTTATAGGTATTAGAACTAGGGTCAAAACGAAGTAGTATAGGCACTAAATGGATAGGAAAATACCCTAATACCCTTTCAAAATAAGTGTCGAATAGCCCTACAGTTGTAACTTACGGTCCGTAGGAATTTCTATGGCCCACCCTGGTCAACCTTAGAACAAAATTTAGAATACCAAATATTCAATCATTTCCCATGAGACCATTCTATGGTCCATCCAAATTCCTCTGGTCTGTAGACCCCTTCCGTAGAACTAAACCTTTAGTCCAAAATTTTACTATGTCTGGGACCTTTCTATAGGACGTTCCTATGGTCGGTAAAACCAACTATGACTCGTCAAAACCATCCATAGACCTGAGGTCTTACATAAAATCTATGATCAATTCTACAAGTCAGTCCTACAACCCATTAAACTTTCTATTGTTCGTCCTGTCAAGACATAGGTCCAAACATAGAAACTTAAGTTTCCAAAACTTAATTCTGGGTCTAAGAGTTCTTTGTACGATCTATAGGACTACCTATAGCCCGTAGGACCTCCTAAGGTCTGTAGGTTGGACTAAAAGAACCTTTTCAGTACCTAAAAATTAGTGTTTTCGTTTTTCTTAAGACTTTCCAACTTCAAGGGTATTACAATATCCCCCCTTGGGAACATTCGTTCTCGAATGAGACTCAAGCTAGCAAGAATAGAGTAGGAGAGAAACTAACAACGCAACATGAATACATTTTTTCATCAAAATGTACATAAAACATGGAAAATCACTTCAAGATAAATCATAAGATATAAAATCAAGTTTTCATAAACTTGCATGCATATAGAAACATCAGAATGACTAAAACACAAAAGTTTGAAAGAATGAACAATAATGAGCTAATATCTCAAGCTAGAATAGGAGCGGAGGGAAAGAGATGAGGATGCTAGGACATCATATCAGCTTTGGCCTTCCAAGTAGCACCCTCAACTAATTGATTCTTCTAAAGAACCTTTACGGAAGAAACTTTTTAGTTTCTTAACTTCCGAACTTGCCGGTCTAAAATCTCCACCGGAACCTCTTCATAAGAAAGATGCTCCTTAACTTCCAAACCCTCTAAAGGAACAATAAATGTAAGATCTTCAACACACTTCTTCAACAAAGAATCATGGAATACCATATCTATCAATGCTAAATCATTAGGAAACTCAAGTTCATAAGCAACTTTGCCAATATACCTCAAAATCTAATATCGGACCACATACCAGGGACTATGTTTCCCTTTGTTTCCATACCTCATGACACCTTTCATGGGTGAAATTTTCAAGTAGACCCGATCATCAACATCAAATTCTAGTTCTTATTTCTAACATCAGAGTAAGACTTTTAACTTTGAGTAGTATTCAACCTCTCACAAATAAGGCAAACCTTTTTCATATCAGCATGCACCAACTCGAGCCCTATCAAAAAAACCTCACCAACCTGAAACCAACCGACAGAAGACCTACACCTCCTACCATAAAAAACATCAAACTGTGTCATCCCAATGCAAGAATGATAGCTATTATTAAAAGAAAACTCAATCAAAGGCAAGTGATCATCCCAATTACCGTTGAAATCAATCACACAAGCTCTTGACATATCTTCCAATGTCTCAATGGTACACTCGGCTTGTTGATGATTCTAAGATTTTGACTCATTTAGGGCTTTATTTTCATAGTTTAATTATCCTCAATGCCTAATTTATGCTCTAAACTAATGTTAAAGTGTTGATTTGCAGTAATGAAGGCTAAGGAGCAAGGCAAGGACATTATCGGGAAAAAAGGAGGAAAAAAGCTGAAGAAGTTAAAGAAAGGCAATCTTGGTGATCACCAAGACCAATCAGCGAGCCACCGAGTGACTCTTTACCTCACCAAAAGTTCCAGCAAGGCAACCCTAGGGAAGAACCTACTTGGTGATGAAAATGGACAGTCGGGGTACCGTCAAAAGCTAGGACGTTCTCAAAACATCATAAGAGGGGTGAAACTAACTCTATCAGCCCATTATGCATGCAATGCACATAAATAACGAGGAAACATCAACTCCAAGCTAAACATACTTAAAGGCATCATAATAAAGTGGGAACTACATCTAGCAATCCAATATACATGAAATGTCAACATTAGTCATGTTCAATGAGAAACTACCTTCTCCAAGCTAAAAGCATTCTCAACATAATCTCATGGAGCTCATATTGAATTCAATCTCAAAAAGCATAGCTAAAGAATGTTTATCAATTTATCTCATGAAGTCTTATAGGCAACTCATACTCAATGCACAACTACATGAGGAAAATCAATCATGTAAACTCATTTTCTTTCAAAACACAAGTTTTCATGAACATGCATCACATAAGGAAATCATGGAAACACATAAAAACACATGACTCCAAAAACAAGGACAGACCAGGATGAACTCCTTACGTCAAGTTAGAGTAGAAGTAGAATGAAAGAGATGAGCATATCGGGACATCATATCGGCCTCGACCTCCCAAGTAGCACCCTCAACTACAAGATTCCTCCACAATACTTTCACGGAAGCTATTTCCTTGTTTCTCAACTTCTTGACTTGCCGGTCCAGAATCTCAATCGAAACTTCCTCATAAGAAAGACTCTCATCAACTACCAACCCTTCTAGGGGAACTATTGATGTCGGATCTCCAACACACTTCTTAAGCACAGAGACATGGAAAATAGGATGCACTATCGCCAACTCATTCGGCAAGTCTAACTTATAAGCAACCTTACCAATGCGTCTCAAAATCCGATATGGGCCTACATATCAGGGACTAAGCTTTCCCTTCTTACCAAACCTCATTACACCCTTCATGGGTGAGATTTTCAAGTAATACCAATCATTGACTTCAAACTCTAGATCCCTTCTTCTCACATCGGCATATGACTTTTGTTTACTTTGTGTCGTTTTCAACTTTTCCCTTATAAGCCGAACTTTCTCCATGGCTTTTGTACCGATTACGGACCTATTAGGGAAACTTCACCCACCTCAAACCATCCTATGGCAGACCTACACCTCCTACCATATAAGAACTTAAATAAAGCCACATTGATACTGGAGTGATAACTGTTATTATCAGCAAACTCAATCAATGGCAAATAGTCATCCCAATTGCCCTTAAAATCAATCGCACAAGCCTTTAACATATCTTCCAAATTTTGGATCATACGCTCCGCTTGTCCATCGGTTTGGGATGAAAATTCGTGCTAAGCTTAACCTTAGTGCCAAGACCCTTTTGGAATGACTTCCAAAACTGTGAAGTTAATTAGGTACCACGATCGGAAATAATGGACAAAGGCACTCCATGCAAATTTACCATCTCTCTCAAGTACAAATTGGCATAGTCCTCCGTCGAGTAGGAAACCTTAACGGAAGGAAATAAGCCGATTTCTTCATTCGATCTACTATCACCCAAATCGAATCATATTGTCGTCGGGTGTGAGGAAAACCAACTATAAAGTCCATATTGAAGTCTTCCCACTTCAAAGTTGGAATACTAATGTCTTGGGATAAACCTCCCGGTTTTTTATGCTCAACCTTTACTTGTTGGCAATTTGGACACTTAGCCACAAATCCTGCAATATCCGTCTTCATCCCATTCCACCAATAGACCTCCATTAAATCACGATACATCTTGGTGGCTCCCGGTGAATGGAATACCGCGAACTATGTGCTTCTGTCAAAATATGTTCCCTCAAGTCTTCCATATTTGGAACACATAAACGACCTTGGTATCTAAGCACACCATCTCCCCTTGGGAGAAAGCCTTAACGGATTTCTTAAGCACCACTTCTTTCAATTCTACTAAAATTTGATCAAGACCTTGCTTAGATTTCACATCTTCCACAAAAGACGATTCGGAACCATTGTGAACCATAACACCACCCTTGGTGGATTCCACTAGTTGAACACCTAATCGAGCCAATCTATGAACATCTTGAACCAACTCTTTCTTTCCTTCTTCAATATGAGAAACACTACCCATAGATAACCGACTAAGAGCATCCGCTACCACATTGGCTTCACCGGGGTGATAAAGAACACTCACATCGTAATCTTTCAATAACTCAAGCCACCTTCTTTGGCGAAGATTCAAATCTTTTTTACTAAACACATGTTGCAAACTCTTGTGGTTGGTAAACACATCTACATGTACTCCATACAAATAGTGTCTCCAAATCTTTAAGACAAAAATGACCGCCGCTAATCCAAGGTCGTGAGTAGGATAATTCTCTTCATGGATTTTAAGTTGCCTTGAGGCATAGGCAATAACTTTCCCATTTTGCATAAGCACACACCCTAGCCCAATTATCGAGGCATTACAATAAACCATTTTGTCCCTTTCGATAAGGTCAAAACTGGAGTGGAGGTAACGCTATCCTTCAATTCTTGAAAACTCTTTTCACATACGTCAGACCATATGAACTTAGCCTTCTTTTGAGTCAAAGCTATCAAAGAAGAGGCAATTAAAGAGAAACCCTCAACAAACCTTTTGTAGTAACCGGCTAAACCCAAGAAACTTCTAATAAACGAAGGAGTTAGAGGTCTAGGCAAATTCTTGACCGCATCCATCTTCTTAGGATCTACCTCAATACCCTTACTTGAAACAATATGACCAAGGAAAGCTACGGACCTTAGCAAAAATTCACATTTGTTAAACTTTGCAAAAAGTTGTTGGTCCTTAAGAATTTGCAACACGATCCTCAAATGATTAATATGCTCATCCTCACTCTTTGAGTAGATCAAAATATCATCAATGAACACAATCACAAACATGTCAAGGTATTGTCTAAACACTCTATTCATCAAATCCACAAACGCCGCCAGAGCATTAGTCAACCCAAATGATATTACCAAAAACTCATAATGACCATGCCTTGTTTGAAAAGCCGTCTTTGGAATGTCATCATCTTTCACCCTCAGTTGGTGATAACCCGATCAGAGATCAATCTTAGAGAAATAACTTGCTCCTTGAGGTTGGTCAAACAAATTATCTATCCTTGGAAGAGGATACTTAATCTTAAAAGTCACCTTGTTCAACTTTTGATAGTCAATACACATACGAAGAGAACCATCTTTCTTTCTAACGAATAAAATTGGAGCACCCTATGGAGATATACTTGGTAGGATGAAAACCTTATCCAACAAATATTTCAAATGTTCTTTCTACTCCTTAATTTTTGCAGGAGCCATACGGTAGGGAGGAATAGAGATAGGCTGCATATCTGGGAGAAGGTCAATACCAAAGTCTATTTCTCGCTCGGGAGAAATACCAAGTAAGTCATCTGGAAACACTTCAGAAACTCATTAACATCGGGGACCGACTCGAGATAAGGGGTTTTCGAATCTACATCTGTAAAATTCTGGATAATTTTAAACTAAACTAGAGTCAAACACAAAACTAATAGGCTTAGCTAAAACTTGACGTTACGGTTAAAGTAGAGAAAATACCTCCTTGTACCTTAAAATTCATTTTTTCAGGTTAGAACATCAAGGCCTAAACCCCTAGGACCAACCATGGGTCCCTGAGGAAAAGACCCCAAAAAGTGACCTGGGAAATGACCCATGAGGGAACCTACTCCCCGTACGGCCACCTACGCCCCGTAGGTGGTGGTCGTGGGTCATTCCCCAAATATCAGGCCCTAGACCATGGACCTATGATCCTACAGAACGGCCAATAGGTTCACTTACGGACCGTAGGTCCTAGGTTCGTAGGTGGCACCTGTGGGTCTTTAGGTAAATTCCTAATTAAGTTAGTTCAATGTAGGGTCGTTTTATATGGTTTTCAATAGACATATATATGTATTTTAAGTCATTAACAAACTACAAACACTTCATAAAAATGTCTACTACCCAAATCAAAATCAAACCACTCAAAAATCTTCTCTCTAAAAACTCCATTGAAGAAGAAGAAGAAGATCAAGTTAGGGCTTTAACAAGGGGGCTTTCTCACACAAATTTGTTGAATTTCTACACCTAGGGTATAGTAGTCTTTGATTCATGGAATTATTTCTTCCATGGAGTCCTTAAACTTCCAATTTCAAAGTAGACAATTTTCCAAAACCTAGGGTTTTCATTCTAAGTCATGGATTCTTTCTAAAAAAGTTTTCAATGATTTATTTAACATATATTATGATTGAATTGTTGTTTTATGTTGGTTTTATAATAAAATATCCCATGAATCCATGAAATCCCCATAACCCTAATTTATGACTTTGTGATGGGGGTGAATTGTAGTAAGACCAATTGTATGGAATTGTATTTGTTGTAATTTAGTTCTTTTGATCATTTTATTATCCATGTTGAATTTAGTAACCCTAAATTGATTGCAAGAGTGTGATCCTTGATCCAAGAAGGGTAACACAAGGGAATTATGCCAAATTGTGGGCTTCATGTATGCATGTTTTTTGAACATGATTATAATCTAGTTATTGTGTTAATTGAAAGTTCATTCTCATAAACACATAATGATCATGATGTGAAATTTCTCACTATATGATGATTCTAAGGTTGAAAGTCTATTCTCACATATTGAATCTATGAGCTATTTTGTGAATTGTGTTGGATGGAGGGTTTAGACACTCCTTCATGCTTGTAAATGCAATTCAAAGACTAAACATGTAATTGTGAAAAGTAATGCTTAGCACCGAGTGGATATTGAATATGAGACAGAGGCTCTCCCGTTAAGAAAGGTGGGGTTTCTAAAGTTAATCTCATGAGATGGAATCTCCCCCGTTAAGTAAGGTTTGGTTTCTAGTAACAATCTATGTATCCCTTAACTATGTGCCCTCATAGGTCTTTAGCTAGTTGATCCACCTAAAAGCTAATACATTTAGTTCTACCTTAGGCAAGTAGACACCTCTTTTCGGTGTGGGGTATGACACCGGTTTCCATTTTAAGCTCACATGGTCTATGTCAGTTAAGGCTTATTCCCAATGTATTTAAAAGATGAATTATTAACTATGGTTGCTCAAGGAGTTTTGCTTAGCATGGGTATGATTATGGGATCTTACTTATGCATGGCACAAGTAGATTTTGAGGGTATTTTTGGTGGGTTTCTATTATGATGTGGTGACTTATATACTGAATATTCTCACGGATTATACTTTCACTCTACTTTTCATGATGATTCTCAAGCTTGATAAAGTGCATGCTCTTCAACTAAATTGTCCCTTTTTAGCATGTTTTTATGGTTTTGTTCATGGCTACCTTACTTAGTGAAATCTTTGTACTAACCCATATTTCTTCTACATTTTCCACAAAGTGTAGGTTCCGGCATTTGAGGTGACCTTTCTTCTTGTGCAAAGCTTGTGGTGAGTCCTCATGGATCCGAGGACGAGTGATGTTTTGTTGTTCATTTCATTTCTTTGTATTTCATGTCGGATTTCTATTGTAAGGGTTGTGACCCTATTTTGAGACTTTGATTGTAATAGATGGCTAAAAGAAACAATGTCTAGACTTTCGCTTTGCTTTTATCAAAACTTCTTAGGACTTGTGAAAATGTCTTTTACGCTTTATTGTTCTTTATGTGATGATGATGTTAAGTGGCTTACATGGTGCCTTTAGGGGCATTAAGTGCCTTGTTACATCTAGGGGGTACCTTTGGGTAGGTGACAAACTTGGAAATCAGAGCAAAAGGTTTAGAATGATTCTAGGATGATGTCTCATAAACCACGTCTAGTAGAGGCTTATTCATAGTGTGAAGCGCGCCTCATTTATGAGTGAGAGGCCATAAGATGTTTAGGAAATTTCACTTCTTTAATTATTCTTAAGTCGTGCCTTAGAGTTTAACTCTATAAAAGTCCCTCTCATAATCCTTCTCTCGTGTCTTCAGGAAATGAATACACGAAGGGCTAATGCAAGAAGAGCAAAGGGTGACAATGTGAATGAGGAAGCTCTTCAAGGTAATCAAGCTTCTCAAGTAAATCAAGCTCTGAATGATCCTCCGATTCTGACCGATGTGGAGATTAGGTCGGCTTTGGTAGCATTGACCCAAGCCATGACGGTTCAAGCTCAAGCCATGACAATTCAAGCTCAAGCCATGACGGTGCAAGCCAATAGAGATATTGGGCCTCGAGTGAACACTAATGTGAATCCTATGGCTTCGAGATTGAGGATTTTTTTCTAGGATGAACCCCCCCCCCCGAGTTTCTTGGCTCCAAGGTGGAAGAGGATCCCCAAAGGTTAATTGATGAAATTTGCAAGATACTTGGTGTTATGGGGGTGTCTTTGGAGGAGAAGGTGGAGCTATCCGCTTACCAGCTAAAGGATGTGGCTCAAAATTGGTATGAACAATGGAAGGGTGAGGGCCAATAGAAGCGGATCCCGTAGATTAAGACGTATTCAAGGAAGCGTTTCTTGATAGGTTATTTCCCCTAGAGTTGAGGGAATGAAAAATGCAAGAGTTCATAAACCTTCGACAAGGGGGGATGAGTGTGAAAGAGTATTCTCTCAAGTTCACCCAACTATCCAAGTATGCTCCAACCATGGTGGCAGACTCAAGGGCCAGAATGAATAACTTTGTGATGGGAGTGTCCGATTTGGTAGTCAATGTATGTCGTTCGACAATGCTTATCCCAAGTATGAATATTTCAAGTCTTATGGTCCATGCTGAACAAATTGAGGAGCAAAAGCTCAAGAAAATGAATAGGGAGGTGAAGAGAGCTAGGACCAGTGATAAGAACTTTTCCAATGCTAAGTCTGATAGGCAAGGTCGGCAAAGGTTCAAACCAAGATTTTCCAATCAAGGTTCCTTTAGTTCTTCCCCAATGGTCAACAAGGATAGGGTGCTTAACCCTAAGCCTCAAGGAGGGTATGACAAGAGAACTCCCATGGCAAAGCCTACTTGTGCCAAATATGGTAAGAAACATGATGGTAAATGTTTAGCCGATTTGGGTTATTATTATTGTTGTTGTAAGATTCGCCATCAATTGAAGAATTACACAACACTTACGGCCAAGGGAAGAGAAGATAAGAAAAATCCACCAAGCGGTTCACACTCCAATGCTAAAAAGCAAAATCACTTTTATGCTCTTCGAGAAGACCATGAGAGCTCACCGAATGTGGTGACCGGTATGTTACAAGTCTTTTCTGTTGATGCTTATACTTTGTTAGACCCCGGTGCAACTTTGTCCTTTGTGACACCTTTTATGGCCAGGAAATTTGAAATACTCCCCGAAGTGTTATTGGAGCTTTTTTCGGTTTCTACTCCAGTTGGTGAGTCTGTAGGGATAGGAAAGTTTATAGAAGTTGTCCTATTTCTTTTTCTCATAAAGTCACTTTGGTGGACTTGGTGGAGTTAGACATGTTAGATTTTGATGTGATTTTGGGTATGGATTGGTTGCATGCATGCTATGCCTCTATAGATTGTAGGACTCAGGTTGTCAAATTCCAATTTCCAAATGAGCCAATTTTAGAGTGGAAAGAGGGGAATTCTATCCCTAGAGGTCAATTTGTTTCTTGTATCAAAGCTAGGACAATGATCTCAAAAGGGTGCATTTACCATCTTGTTAGGGTGAGGGATGTTGAATCTGAAACCCCTTCTCTAGAGTCGGTCCCTGTGGTGAATGAATTTTCGAAAGTCTTCCCCAATAACTTGCCCGACATTCCTCCTGAGCGGAAAATATCTTTTGGCATTGATCTTTTGCCGGATACGCAACCTATCTCCATTCCTCCTTATAGAATGGCTCTGGCCGAGTTGTAAAAACAATTCAAGGATTTGCTAGATAAGGGCTTTATTCGTCCGAGTATCTCTCCATAGGGTGCTCCGGTGTTGTTTGTTAGAAAGAAAGATAGGTCTCTTAGAATGTTCATCGACTACCGCCAATTGAACGAAGTTACCATAAAGAATACATATCCCCTTCCGAGAATCGATGACTTGTTTGATCAACTCCAAGGGGCTAGTTACTTTTCAAAAATTAGCCTTCATTTGGGCTATCACCAACTTAGGGTGAGAGGGGATGATATACCTAAGATGGCATTCCGAACTAGGTATGGGCACTATGAATTCCTTGTGATGTCATTTGGCCTAACTAATGCCCCGATGGAATTTATGGACCTGATGAATACGATGTTTAGGCACTACCTTGATATGTTTGTGATTGTGTTTATCGACGATATTTTGATCTATTCAAGGAGTGAGGGTAAATATATGGACCATTTGAGGATTGTATTGCAAGTCCTTAAGGACCACCAATTATATGCAAAGTTTAATAAATGTGAGTTTTGGTTGAGGTTTGTAGCCTTTCTTGGTCATATTGTGTCAAGCAAGGGTATTGAGGTAGATCCTAAGAAGACGAATGCGGTCAAGAGTTAGCCTAGACCTCTAACTCCTACCAATATTGGAAGCATTTTAGGTTTGGCCAGTTACTATAGGAGGTTTGTTGAGGGTTTTTCCTCCATTGCTTCTCCGTTAATGGCTTTGACTCAAAAGAAAGCTAAGTTTGAGTGGTCGGAAGCTTGTGAGAAAAGCTTCCAAGAATTAAAGGATAGACTTACTACCGCTCCGGTGTTGACCTTACCGGAGGGCACCAATGTCTTTGTTGTTTATTGTGATGCCTCTAGAGTGGGGTTGGGATGTGTGCTCATGCAACAAGGTAATGTGATTGCCTACACTTCAAGGCAACTCAAGGTACATGAGAAGAATTATCTGACCCATGATCTTGAATTAGCGGCGGTTGTGTTTGCTTTAAAAATATGGAGACATTAATTGTATGGGGTCCATGTGGATGTTTTCACCGATCACAAAAGTCTTCAATAGGTGTTTACCCAAATGGACTTGAATCTCTGACAAATAAGGTGGTTAGAACCTTTGAAGGATTATGACATGAGTGTCCTTTTACCACCTTGGAAAAGCTAATGTTGTAGAGGATGCACTTAGTAGATTATTCATGGGTAGTGTGGCTCATGTAGAAGATGAAAAGAAAGAGTTAGTCCGAGAGGTTCATAGATTGGCCCGGCTAGGTGTCCAACTAGTAGATTCTCCTAAGGGTGGTTTCACGGTTCATAGTGGCTCTGAATCATCCTTTGTGGTAGATGTGAAGTATAAACAAGGACTTGATCCTGTATTAATATAATTGAAAGAATCGGTACTCAAGAAGTCCGTTGAGGCTTTCTCCCAAATGGGAGATGGGGTACTTAGGTACCAAGGTTGATTATGTGTTTCGGATGTTGATGGGTTGAGGGAGAAAATTTTAGAGGAGGCTCATAGTTCTTGGTATTCTATTCATTCGGGAGCCACTAAGATGTACCATGATTTACAGGAAGTCTACTAGTGGAATGGTATGAAAAAGGATATTGCGGAATTTGTAGCCAAATGTCCTAATTGTCAACAAGTTAAGGTTGAGTACCAAAGGCCGGGAGGTTTGTTGCAAAATATACCAATTCTGACTTTGAAGTGGGAAGAGGTGAATATGGATTTTGTTGTGGGTTTGCCTCGTACTCGAATGCAACATGATTCTATTTGGGTCATTGTTTATATGATGACAAAATTAGCCCATTTCATTCCCGTCAAGGTCTCCCTTTTGGTGGAAGACTATGCTAATTTGTATATAAGGGAGATAGTGAGGCTACATGAAGTTCCTTTGTCCATCATTTCGGATCAGGGTACTCAATTTACTTCACATTTTTGGAAGTCATTCAAAAAGGGGCTTGGTACTAAGGTGAAACTTAGCACCGCTTTTCACCCTCAAATGGATAGTCAAGTAGAGCGCACCATTCAAAATTTAGAGGATATGTTGAGGGCGTGTGTTATAGATTTCAAAGGTAATTGGGACGACCACTTGCCATTAGTAGAGTTTTCCTACAATAATAGTCACCACTCAAGTATCGGTATGGTTCCTTTTGAAGCCTTGTATGTTAGGAGATTTAGGTATCCGGTTGGTTGGTTTGAGGTAGGTGATGTCGCTTTTATTGGTCCCGAATAAGTTTATGAAGCTATTAATAAAGTTAGGCTCATTAGAGAGAGATTGGGAATGGCTCAAAGTAGGCAATAGTCCTATTCCGATGTGAGAAGGAGGGACATAGAATTTGAAGTAGGTGATTGGGTATATTTTAAAATCTCACCCATGAAGGGTGTCATGAGGTTTGGCAAAATGGGAAACTTAGTCCCCGGTATGTAGGCCCATATCAAATTGTCAAGCGTATTGGGGAAGTGGCCTATGTATTGGAGTTGCCAAATGAGTTGGCTTCGGTTCACCCGGTATTTCATGTTTCTATGCTTAAAAGTGTATTGGGGACCCGGTATCCATTATTCCTTTAAAAGGGTTGGGAGTTGATGAAAGCCTTTCCTATGAAGAGGTTCTGGTAAAGATCCTTGGCCGGCAAGTCAAGAGATTGAGAAACAAGGAAGTAGCTTCCATTAT
Source organism: Solanum lignicaule (assembly GCA_029582545.1). NCBI lineage: Eukaryota > Viridiplantae > Streptophyta > Magnoliopsida > Solanales > Solanaceae > Solanum > Solanum lignicaule. Next base: position 46,704 of record JAJOOF010001353.1, on the reverse strand, counting down.
GGTTTTATGGAGAAATCATCTAGTTGAGGGTGCTACTTGGGAGACCGAAGCCGATATGAAGTCTCGATACCCTCATCTCTTTCCTTCCACTCCTACTCAAGCTTGAGGTAAATAGTTCCTCTAGAATTTCCTTGTTTTGGAAGTCATGTGTAAGTTGTCTATTTTCCATGCTTTCCTTAAATGATGCATGTTCTTGATGAAATTCATTTTTAATGAGAAAATGAGTTTTCATGATATATGTTCCTCATGTTGTTGTGCATTTGGTATGAGTTGCCTAATTGACTTCATGAGATGTGTTAATGAACATGCTTTAGTATGATTTTGAGAGTAATTGCATATTGGATCCATGGTGTTCTGTTGAGCATTATTTTAGTTGGAGCAGTGAGTTCCTCCTATGAAAATGAGAATTATTGAGTTTGGTGCATATTGGGTGTTAGATGTAGTTCCTACTCCCTTATTATGCATTGATCATGTTTGAGATGGAGTTGAAGTTGCCTCCTTTGAATAGTACATGTTGTGAATAATGCATTTGTAAATTTTGCATATTTTGATGTTTCATTCATGATGGGCTGATAGTCTTGAGTCTTTAAATCCGTAAAGTGTCTAGGTCATCATTCGAGGACGAATGTTCCCAAGGGAGAGATAATGTAACATTCCGGAAAATTTTAAACTAAACTAGAGTCTAACACAAAACTAATAGGCTTGGCTAAAGCTTGACGTTAGGGTTAAAGCCTAGTAAATACCTCCCCGTACCTTAAAATTCATCTTTTTGGGCTAGAACGTCAAGGTCTAAACCCGTAGGACCAACCATCGGTCCTTGAAGAAAAGGCCCTAAAAAGTGCCTAGACAGTGACCCACGAGGGCACCTACGCCCCATAGGTCCACCCACGCCCCGTAGGTGGGGATCGAGGGTCAAGCCCCAAAAATCAAGCACCAGATCATGGACCTACGGACCTGAAAAACGGCCAGTAGGTACATTCACGGACCGTAGGTCCTAGGTTCGTAGGTGGCACCTATAATCTGCCTAGTTTTGTCCTATGGAGGGGTCTTTAGGTAAATTCCTAATTAAGTTAGTTTAATGTAGGGTCATTTTATATGGTTTTTAATAGACATATATAAGACTTTTAAGTCATTAACTAACTACAAACACTTCATAAAAATCTCAACAACCCAAATCAAAATCAAACCTCTCCAAAATCTTCTCTCTAAACACTCCATTGAAGAAGAAGAAGAAGAAGAAGATCAAGTTAGGGCTTCAAGAAGGGGTCTTTCTCACCCAAATTTGTTGGATTTCTACACCTAAGGTATGGTAGTCTTTCATTCATGGAATGCTTTCTTCCATGGAGTCCTTAAACTTCCAATTTCAAAGTAGACAATTCGCCAAAACCTAGGATTTTCATTCCAAGTAATGGATTCTTTCTAAAAACATTTTCAATGATTTATTTAACATATATTATGATTGAATTGTTGTTTTATAGTTGTTTTATTATAAAATCTCCCATGAATCCATGAAATCCCCATAACCCTACTTTATGACTTTGTGATGGGGGTGAATTGTAGTAAGACCAATTGTATGGGATTGTATTTGTTGTAATTTAGTTATTTTGATCATATTATTATCCATGTTGAATGTAGTAACCCTAAATTGATTGCAAGAGTGTGATCCTTGATCCAAGAAGGGTAAAACATGGGAATTCTGCCAAATTGTGAGCTTCATGTATGCATGCTTTATGAACATGATTATAATCTAGTTATTGTGTTAATAGAAAGTTCATTCTCATAATCACATAATGATAATGATGTGAAAGTTCTTCTCACTATATGATGATTCTAAGGTTGAAAGTCCATTCTCACCTATTGAATCGATGAGCTACTTTGTGAATTGTGTTGGATGGAGGGTTTAGACACTCATTCATGCTTGTAAATGCAATTCAAAGACTAAACATGTAATTGTAGGAAGTAATACTTAGCACCGAGTGGATATTGAATATGAGATAGAGGCTTTCCCATTAAGAAAGGCCGGGTTTCTAAAATTAATCTCATGAGATGGAATCTCTCCCATTAAGTAAGGTTGGGTTTCTAGTATCAATCTATGTATCCCTTAACTATGTGCCCTCATATTTCTTTAGCTAGTGGATCCACCTAAAAGCCAATACATTTCAATCTACCTTAGAAGAGTAAGACACCTCTTTTCGGTGTGGGCCATGACACCGGATTCCATGTTAAGCTCACATGGTCTATGTCGGTTAAGGCCTATTCCCAATGTAATTAAAATATGACTTATTAACTATGGTTGCTCAAGAAGGTTTACTTATCATGGGTAGGATTAAGAGATCTTACTTATACATGGCACAAGTAGACGTTGAGGGTATTCATGGTGGGTTTCTATTATGATGTGGTGACTTATATACTGAATATGCTCTCGAATTATGCTTTCACTCTACTTTTCATGATGATTCTCAAACTTGATAAAGTGCATGCTCTCCAACTAAACTATCCCTTTTTAGCATATTTTCATGGTTTTGTGCATGGCTATCATACTTGGTTCAATCTTTGTAGGTTCCGGCATTATTTCTTCTTGTGCAAAGCTTGGATTGACTAGTCTCCAAAGCTTATGGCGAGTCCTCATGGATCTGAGGACGAGTAATGTTTTGTTGTTCCTTTCATTTCTTTGTATTTCATGTAGGATTTCTATTGTCAAGGATATGACCCTATTTTGAGACTTTGATTGTAATAGATGGCTAAGTGAGACAATGTCTAGACTTCCGCTTTGCTTTTATGAAAACTTTTTAGGACTTGGGAAAATGTCTTTTACTCTTTATTGTTCTTTACTTATGTGATGATGATGCTAAGTGGCTTACATGGTGCCTTGAGGGGCATTGTGTGCCTTGTTAAATCTAAAGGGTACCCTTGGATCGTGACAACATCCCTCACCCTAACTAGATGGTAAAAGCAACCCTTAGAAATCATATTTCTAGCTTTAAGATAAGAAACAAACTGACTCTTAGGCATAAAATTTCCCCTCTTCCACTCTAGGATAGGCTCATTTGGGAACTAAAACTTGACTATACGGGTTCTATAATCAATAGAAGCATAATATTAGTGCAGCCAATCCATACCAAGAATCAAATCAAAGTCTAACATATCTAGCTCTACCAAATCAACAAGAATAACTCTATGGGACAAGGAAATGAGACACTTTCTATAGACCCTCTTAGCCACAATAGAATCACCAACAGGAGTAGAGACAGAAAAGAGACCTAACAACACATCCGGAAGAACATCAAACCCCATAGCTAAATATGGTGTCACAAAAGACAAGGTATCACTGGGATCAAGTAAAGCATATACATCAAGTTGGAGAACTTTCAACATACCGGTAACCACATCGGGAGAACTCTTTTGTTCACCTCGAGTCTGAAGTACATAGAAATGGTTTTGCTTAGGATCATTGGAACCCGCACCACTAGTAGTAGCTTCCTTTCCCTCTCTTCCTTTAGCCATAAGCATTGGAAAATCCCTCATTTTGTGACCACTCTTACCACAACCAAAGCAACCATCTGTGCCGGCTAGGCAATTACCCTCGTGCTTCCTTCCACACTTAGTGCAACTAAACCTAGGCAATGAATATCCACTACCATTACCTCCATGAGGCTTAGGGTTAGACACCCTATCTTGGTTGAACTCAGGAAGAGCATTGGAGTAACCTTGACCGGAAAACCTTTGTCGGAATCTAGGATGACCTTGTCCATCGGACCTTGCATTAGTGAAATTACCATCACCGGTCTTAGCCCTTTTTGCCTCCCTAAACTTTTCCTTGAGTTTCTTCTTCTAAATTTGTTGTGCATGCACCATGAGATGATACATGTCCATGTCATTAATGAGCATAGCGGTTCGGCAATTTTTAACCACTATTTCGGACACACCCAAAACAAACCTACTCATTCTAGCCCTTGAATCGGCAACCATTGAAGGAGCATACTCAGACAATTGAGTGAACTTTAGAGCATATTCCCTCACACTCATACTTCATTTTCGAATGTTAATGAACTCAAGCACCTTGGCTTCCCTCATCTCAAGGGGAAAGAACCAATCAAGAAAAGTGGCCTTAAACTTTTCACAATCAAGAGGACCCGCATCTTCCGGTCTCCCTTCCTTCCATTGGTTATACCATATTTGAGCCACACCCTTTAGTTGATAAGTGACCAACTCCACCTTTTCTACCGGTGTAACTCCCCTGATCATCAAAACATTATAGACCTCATCAATAAACTTTTGAGGATCTTCCTCAACTTTGGAACCATGAAAATCTGGAGGGTTCATCCTGGTGAAGTCCCTCACTCTTGAAGTCATCATACCCACATTTGGGTTTACGGGAACCACTATCTCCCTATTGTCTTGGGCCGTCATGGCTTGAGCCAACACTTAAAAAGCAGCCCTAAACTCCGTATTCGACACTTTCTCAGCCAAAGGATAGACCGGAACTTGAGGAGCTTGGGGAGGAGCTACTTGTTCCACATTATCCCTCACATTCCTTCTAGTATAAGCTCTTTGTGAAGCCATGTCCTGAAGAACATAGGATAGGGATTAGGAGAGAGACCTTATAGAGTTGAACTCTATCGCACGACTTAAGAGTAATGAAAGAAGGGGAGTTTCCTAATCATCCTGTAGTCTCTCATTCATAAATGTGGCGCGCTTCATACTTATGAACAAGACTCTACTAGACGTGGCTTATGATACATCTTAGGACCATTCTAAACCTTGCGCTCTGATACCAAGTTTGTCATGACCCAGGGGTACCCCTAGATGTAACATGGCGTATAGAACCCCGAAGGACTCCAAACAAGCCACTTAGCTCTCATAACTTAAGAAATAGAACAATAAGAGTAAAATAATAGTCCAAGTTCAAAACATTTAAGAAAAGCAAAGCTGAAGTCTAATACACTTGTCTTATCATAACCATCTAATACAATAGAGTGAAATTGGGCCTAGCCCATACATCATGTTTAGAAGAGAAAATACATAAAAGAAACTAAACAATGAAGGTTCGTACTCGAAGCATGAGGAGGACTCACCAAAAGCTCGGAATATCTCAAAGCAACCTGTAGCCACGAAAGTGAGTACCCTGACTGCCAGACCCTACATTTGGGGAAAATGTAGGCAAAAATATGGGTTGGTACAAAATAATGTACCAAGTATGATAGCCATGCATAAAACATATAAATCATGCTAAAAGGGACATTATATTTCATGACATGCAATTGACCAAGCTAAAACATGATATAAAGAGCTAGAAACATAATTCATAAATCATGGTTAATGCAAGTTAACTTCATCTTTAAAACCTTTGAACTCATATGCAATACTTCTTGAAGTAACATTAGTTCATTATTACTAGTGGGGAATTAGCCTTAATCGACATAGAGACCGTGTGAGCTACAATATGATCCCCTGGTGTCTCCCACAGTGAAAAGGGGTGTCCTACATGCCAAGGTAGAACCATGAACTTCTAGCTTAAGTGGATCCACTAGTTATTCAACCTATGGGGGCACATAGTTAAGGGATAAGGAGATTGCTACTAGAAACCCGGCCTCTACTAACGGGGGAGCTTCCATCTCATGAGATTTCTTCTAGATACCCGGCCTCTACTAACAGGAGAGCTTCCATCTCATCATCAATATCCTCTCGGTGCTAAGCATAAATCCCACGAAATAGTCATTTCTTACTTGACTTCATTATTCATGGAAAGGTGCCCTTCACCAACCAAACCAAGATAGTTCATTAGAATAGCTCTTACTCTTTGATTCAATTAAGTGAGAAAGCCTTCAACCTAACTATACTTTCTATGTGAGGAAACCTTTCACATCATGCTTTTATGTGTTTAGTGAGAATGTCCTTTCACAACACGACATTATCATTGGTACTTTACTCTCAAAGCACCCTTAAAACATTTGCATAGATTTCATAAAAAAAAAAATAAGTCCATAATTTACATCTTGAGGTTCAAAACCCACTTTAAATCATCAACACTTGGAAAATATGGGTTAGATATGGATTTCATCATAAATACATGTAAAGCTTGCAATACATGCTCAATTTAAAAAACTCTTCCTTGAAGATCAATATCCCACATTGTATGATTCATAACTTGAAAACATGGGGATTACATAGGTTCATGGGGAAATCAACATAAAATCATCATATTTCATCAATTCATGCATAAGAGATCATAATTGAATCATTTAAATCAATAATGAAATGAACCCATGATAATTTTAAAAAATCCTAACTCAATTGGCGAATTCTACCTTTAGAAATAAAAGAATTTAGGAACTCAATGAATGAAAGGAATCCATGGATGAAAACTATCATACCTTGAATCCAAAAACTAGCCTTCAATGGGGGAATTGAGACATTGACTTAAAACCCTAGGTTGAATCTTCTTCTTCTTCAAGTTTCTAAAGAGACAAATATTGAGAGAGGAGATTTGGTTTTCTTTTGTGAATTTGGAAGAATGAACTTAATGGTTAATTTGGGGGTTGAAAATGCTTTTATAGGGGTCTTAGTGAAGGGTAAAATGGCGTAATATAAGAATTAATTAATTAGGAAAAGACCCAACTCCCCCTGAACTAACTGTCAGCTGACCACTGACCTACCAACCAATGGACCCCGTCGAAGAACCGAGGTCTGACACATCGCCCGTCCTAGTGGACTGTTATTGGTCATCAGAAACATCAATTTTGGGCCTCGAACCATGGACCGTGGTCTGGCCTACGGTCCGTAGGTTAGGCCATGGTCTTGAGCCTTTAGACCACTCTAGACAAAACCATCCACGGAACGTGGGTGGCCCTCTGGCTGGCACCTACATTTTCCTAAAACTTATTTTTTTCCCTCTTTCGGAAACGGGGTGTTACACCCTTGGGAACATTCATCCTCGAATGAGGTAACTCTAAGTAGAACAGAGGTTGAAAACATCAATACCAACATACAATTAACATAACCTAGCATATCAATTTAAAGAGTTATTGTCAAAAGTTATTACCTTGGTTTTGAATTCCTCTAGGAGGAAATAGATGTGAGTATCTCTTCTTCATATCCTCCTCAGCCTCCCAAGTAGCTTCCTCAACAAATTGGTTCCTCCATAAAACGTTGACTGATACCACCTCCTTGGTTCTCGGCTTGCAAACCTGACGATCAAGAATCTAAACGGTTATCTCTTCATAAGTAAGGTTTTCCTTAATACCAATATTCTTTGTAGGTATAATAAGTGAAGGTCGCCCATACACTTCTTCAACATACAAATATGAAACACCAAATGAACTGCTGCTAACTCTGGCGGTAGCTACATTTGCATATTCTCTTGGATATCTTGTAAGGACCATTATATAGAGGAATGAGCTTCCCCTTCTTAACAAAATTCATAACACCCTTCATGGGTGAAACCTTCAAGTAAACCCAATAATCCACCTAAAACTTCAAGTCTCTTCTCCCAACATCTATATAGGATTTTTGACGATTTTGTGTTGTCTTTAGCCTTTCTTGAATGATCTTCACTTTCTCCATAGCTTGATAAACCAAGTCTGGTACTATAAACTCGACTTCACCAACCTCAAACAATCCAATAGGAGATCTACATCTTCAACCATAAAGAGCCTTATAGGGAGCCATTTGGATTCTAGAGTGATAATTGTTATTGTAAGCAAACTCAATAAGAGGTAAGTGATCATCCCAATTACCCATGAAATCGATCACATAAGCTGTCAACATATATTCTAAAGTTTGAATCGTACGCTCTGCTTGATTATCAGTCTGAGGATGGAAAGCAATACTCAAATTTACCTTCGAACCCATACCTTTCTGGAGAGACTTCCAGAATTGTGTGGTGAATTGTGCATCAATATCTGAAATGATGGACACCAGAACTCCACGAAGTCTGACTATCTCTTGAATAATAATCTGGCATAATCTTTTGCTAAATAGGTAATCTTAACCGATAAGATGGGATTATTTAGTCATCCAATCCATAATCACCCAAATCAAATCATGCTGCCTGTGAGACCTCGAAAAACTAGTAATGAAATCCGTGTTAATCATTTTTCACTTCTATTCTAGAAGATCTATGTTCTGAGCCATACCACCGGGCCTTTGGTGCACTGCCTTGACTTGTTGGCAATCCGGGCATATTCGGGCACTTAGCAACGAACTCTGCAATACACCTCTTCATACGACTCCACCAATAGACTTCTCTCAAGTCACGATACCTCTTTGTGGAACCAAGATGGATAGAGTATCTCAAACTATGGGCTTCTTCCATGATCCTTTCTTGGAGCTCATCCACCCTTGGTACACACAATCTACCTTGATACCTCAATACCATATCTCCCCCTTATTAAAAATCCATAACCTTCTAGTTATGAACATTTGCCTTCAATTCATGCAAGATAGGATCTTGGTCTTGTTTCTCCTTCACTTCAGACACTAGTGATGATTCAACCCCATTCATCACAGCTATTCCACCTCCATTAGAATCCATCAACCGGACTCCTAATCGTGCAAGTCTGTGCACATCTTTAGTTAATCTCTTCTTTCCTTCCTCAACATGGGAAGAACTACCCATAGATAACATGCTCAAAGAATCAACGAAAACATTAGCCTTACCTGGGTGATAGAGAATACTCATGTCATAATCTTTGAGTAACTCCATCCACCTCATCTGTCTGAGGTTAAGCTCTTTCTGACTGAAAATATACTAAAGACTCTTGTGATTGGTGAACACATCAATATGAACACCATATAAATAGTGACGCCATATTTTCAAGTCAAACACTACAGCAAACAACTTTAGATCGTGGATTCAGTAATTCTTCTCGTGAATCTTAAGTTGTCTGGAGGCATAAGCTATAACTTTGTCATTTTGCATGAATACACAACCCAGTCCAATTCTAGGCGCATCACAATACACAACAAAGCCTCATGTACCCTCTAGTAAGGTCAACACTGGGGCAATAGTCAACCGCGTTTTCAATTCCTGAAAGTTTTTCTCACAAGCTTCAAACCATTGAAACTTTGTTGTCTTCTGAGTTAACTTTGTCAAAGGGGATGAAATAGATGAAACTCCCTTGACAAACCTCCTATAATAACCAGCCAATCCCAAGAAGCTTTTAACATCAGTTGAAGATGTGAGTCTGTGCTAGTTCTGTACTGCCTCAATCTTCCAAGTGTTAACTCGAATACCTTCGGTAGAAACAATGTGGCCTAAGAACGCCATTGACTCAAGCCAAAACTCACACTTGGAAAATTTGGCATACAACTCTATTTTTAAGAGTTTGGAGAACTACTCTGAGATTACTAGCATGATCGTTCTCATTTCTCGAATAAATCGGAATGTCATCAATAAACATGATAACAAACATATCAAGATTTGGTTTAAACACACTGTTTGTAAGGTCCATGAACGCTGCAGGAGAATTTGTCAAACAAAAATACATAACTACAAACTCATAATGACCATAACGGGTCCTGAAGGTTGTCTTGGGGATGTCACTTTCTTTTACTCTCAACTGATGATAGCCAGATCAGAGGTCTATCTTAGAAACGAAAGTGGCACCCTGAAGTTGATCAAATAGATCATCAATTCTTGGGAGGGGGGTACTTATTATTTATAGTGACCTTGTTCAATTGGCAGTAGACAATACACATCCTAAGAGAACAATCTTTCTTTCTCACAAATAAGACTGAAGCTCCCAAAGGTGAGACACTTGGTCGAATAAAACCTTTATCAAGAAAGCCTTTCAACTACTCTTTTAACTCTTTTAACTTAGGGGGAGCCATTCTATATGGTGGAATGGAGATAGGTCAAGTATCAGGAAAAAAAATCTATGTCGAAGTCTCTTTCTGTCTCAAGAGGGACTTCGGGAAGATCATATGAAAACACCTCTAGAAACTCACTCACAACTGGAACTAAATAGGTCATGTTTCAACACTAGAGTAATTAACTCAGACTAAGTGATAGATGCACCCCTTTGAAATTAACTTTCTGGCCATAAGGTACGAAATAAAATAACCCTTAGGCACTACTGAACTACTCCTCCACTCAATAACTGGTTCATTAGGAAACTCAAACTTTACTACTTAAGTTCTACAATCAACTGAGGCATAACAAGCATAAAGCCAGTCCATACCTAGAATAACATCAAAGTCCACCATGTCTAACTCGACTAAGTCAGGCAGGGTGTCTTTGTGATTGACAGAGATGGTACAATCACGATAAACTCTCTCAGCTAGAATAAACTAACCAATAGGTGTGGTAACATTGTAGGGATCAAGAAGTCATTAAGGAAGAATATCAAATCTCGTAGCGATATATGGAGTCATAAAGGATAGACTAACACCGAGATCAAGCAATTCATACATCAAAAGTAAAGACTTTGATCATACTCGTGATTACATCTGGTGAATCCTCTTGCTCTAGATGATTAGTTATAGCATACAGACAGTTTTTCCCTCTGCCTGTCCTTGAAGTAGCTCCCCTTTGAGCAGCCCTATCTACTAGAGCTACTGAAGATAATTAGGCTCGGTTTCCCCCATTACCATTTCCCTTCTTGTTCCTAAGGAATTCCCTAAAAAAATTACCCGTCCTTCCACACTTGTAGCAAATATCAATACCGACACGACATTCTCCAGGATGGAGCCTGTGACACTTACCACAAAGTGGGTTGCGAATGAACCCTCGTGCTAAATTGCCTTGCACCTGAGAACCTTGAACTTTGAAATTATGTAAGTTCTGGTTTCTAAAATCATTTTTACCTCTTGGTGCAAGCACACTAGTTGACGATAGAGCAGTTTCAAACGATCTCTACTGAAAGGATGACCGGTTCATATTTTTGGTCCTCTACTGGTCGACCTCATGACTTACTGTCTTAGCTTTCTTTCTATGGGACTCTTCCATGTCCTTCAGCTTGTCTTCCTCAATTTGCTGCACATGAATCATAAGCCTAGCTATATACATGTCTCAGATCAACATAGTTGTCTTACCTTTCTTACTCGATAAACGGGATAGTCTAGACACGAACAAACTTATTCTACTTCTTATATCAGCCATCATCTCCGGAGCATAGCGAGATAGTTAGGTGAATTTGAGACCATACTATTGCACACTCAAAGACTCTTATTTCAGATTCAGAAATTCTCTTACCTTTGCTTCCCTTAGCTCATGGGGAAAGAAGCGCCCTAAGAAGGCATCTTCAAATATAGACCAAGTCAATTGTAATGCCCCCTCAACCCTACTCTTCATCCATTAATCAAACCATATCTTAGCAACGCCTTTGAGCTGGTAAGCAGCCAACTCCACACGCTCAACATCAACAACATGCATGACCTCAAACACCCTCTGAAGTTCATCCGTAAAGTTTTTAGGATCCTCATTAAGTTTTGACCTTGTGAACTCCGGGGACTCATTCTCATAAATTCTCAAACCTTGGATGCCTCATTCCCATCTTGATGTCCTGCTCCTTGGCGACCCGCCTGTGTTGTCACCACTTGATTCAGCATTTTAATTGCATTTCTTAATTCAGCATTTGTGACATCTCCCTGAGGTGGTTGCAATCCTGGTGCATTGGGAACCCCTTGATCTTGAAAATAAACATTCCTTCTAGTAAGATGTCCTCAGGAAGCTCTCTGGGAGGCATGATCTGAAAGATACGCATAAGCACGAGTTAGAAGAAACTTTCATAGAGTTAAACTCTATCGCACGAAAAAGAGTAGAAGAAAGGGAAATGGTCCCTAAATTATGTAGCTTGATAATTATAGATGTGGCGCGCTTGACATCGATAACTAGGACTCTAGAGACACGACTTCATAGTCACTGTATGATTCTTGAACCTTGGGCTCAGATACCAAGTTTGTCACACCCCGAGCCTACACCATTGGCGTAACTGGCACTCGAGAACCATTTTTTATTCTCAAGCGAACCCTTGGCCTGTCTACATGACTTACATTACACTAAACAATACTTGGAAGCTTAGATTAGGTGAACACTTAGGCATTACAAGGAAATTTTTAAACAGTCTTTTCAAAATACTTAACATGAGTTATAAAATAATAAAACATCATGAGAAAACAATGGAAAACAACTAAAACCATATGTCTATGAAGCCTCTAACAACTTATGATAGGTGTCGGGACAAGACCCATGACACCTCCTAAACTACTAAACTGAAAGGAAATGAAGTCTCCTGGAAGCAGGGAGGCCTCACCAAAATCATTCTGCTAATGGATAATGATCTCAATGAAGCACCTATTGATGATCCTGAGTACATGTATCTGCATCATAAAACGATGCAAGTCGAATGATGTAAGTACATTTAATGTACTGGTAAGTGATTAGGTTATAGTAAACAACAAACTGGCTTGAATGGATGAAAACAACATAAATGGATCAATACATGAGTATGGGATGGAAACCATTTAAACTTTACAACATAATATGCAATGAAAACCAACATGAAAATAATATACTTTACATTGTGGGGAGTTTCTCTAACCGACAACCATTACCATGAGCCTAGCAATGATACAATGTCCCGCCACATGTTACAAGAGCCCATCCTATACCTTGTTGGGGGGTATAGGATGATATTGTGACTATGGATCCAACTATATGCCTTCTTAGAGGAGGTGAGGAGTCGCATGAAGAATCAATGCTACCCTATCCTACGCTAGTTACGTAATTTTATGGGACTTCCGAGTTATAAGAGACTCTAACCCAATTTGGTGCTCGGTTCTATTCCGAAAACATTTGATATAGCTTTATGCTCAATATTACCCATTTCAATGAAGGAACTTGATACTTGTTGAAATACTTCCAAAAACCTTAGACATACATACATTCTTGAAAGCATACGCTTCTAAGTTTATCTTTCAAGTTCAATGATCAACATAAGTACATAGGTATATATATATATATATATATTGAAATAACATTGAGAAACTCTTAAGTTTTCGTATGAACTAGAACTTTTGAACTTCCTTTCTTAACTTCACCTTGATTTGGAAAAAGAAATGAAACGTAATTTAAGACATTTGATTAGGATATGAAGCATCTCTCAATGATTAAGGATAAATATCAAGACGAGAGCGAAGACATGATTTGAAGGAACACACACTGAAAATCATAGAGAGGGGAGTACGTAATCTCTCCGCGACACGAAGAGGGAAATTTAAATTTTGTTCATCAAATTTTTAGGCAGAGGACTCCGTATCCTCTCTGCGACACGGAGAGGGATCCATTGTCGTCCCACCCGAAAACCTAGAATTTCCTACGATCTTTAGGGTCCTAATTCATTTTGGATAGATTGGTTCTTCCAAATTCCTTTTTTTGATTCAATATCCCAACACAATTTCATGAAATCTCACTCAAAATATAGCAAGGAACAACCCTCATTCGCGAGAACTCGAAACCACCATTATTAACGGACGAACTTAAAACTCAAGAATTCATCAAGAACTTTTACATAAACAATTTCATCAATGAATTTATTGGAAAGATTACATGATTGGCGTGAGGAAGAACAATTTTATCACTATGAGAAACCTCACATACCTAGAAGAACAATAATCTTGATGAAACTTGAAGGAAAATCTTGGAAGATGAACTCTAGCCTTAGAGTCTTCTTGAAGTTCTTGAGCATAGAAATTTAGGAGTGAATGAGAGGGTTTGATTTATGAAAACTAATTTTTCTAAAAGTTTTTAGGACTTAAATACCCTTAAAAAATAAATAAAACGATATGGAAGTCGAAATAATTTTCCAACAAGCAATGAGGTCCATATTGGCTCTGTAACGCGGAGCCATTGCGGACCTGCTGCCAAGCTTGCGCGTGTCTAGTAAATCAGTCATAACTTTTTACTTAGAGATCTGATTGAGGCAAACTTTGTGGCATTGGAAACAAGACTCGAAGACCTTTGATTTGATATCTTTTGGGCCACCTAACTCTTTATATGCTAAAAGATATTGCCATTTGAAGTTGACCCAAAATCTTAAAAATTGAAAAGCACTTCTCAATTTAATTCTTTCTAACGTAGCTCTTCTAAGTCGGAGGTGTTACACTCATATTTTCTTGTTAGAGGTTAATGAACTCAAGGAATTTTGTTTCTCTCATTTCAAGAGGAATGAAATAATCAAGAAAAGCTCCTTTGAATTTCTCCCAATCATGAGGACCCACATCAACAACCCTCTTACTTTTACATTGTTCAAACCACACTTGAGCAATACCCTTAAGTTGATAAGCGGCCAACTCCACCTTTTCATCCATAGTCAAACCCATGATACCTACAATCTTGTACACCTCTTCAATGAACTCTTGAGGAGCCTCTTCAACCCTGAAACCAGGAAATTCTGGAGGATTCTTCCTCTTGAAGTCCCTTATTCTTGTCACCGTTGTACTCACCTTTGGGTTCATGGGAGAAATGAATTCCATATGGCTTTGGTCATCATATCTTGATCCATTACTTGGAAAGCAACTTAAAATTTGGCATGAGTCACTTGCTCGGCCAAAATATCAACTGGAACTTGAGGAACTTCGAACTCCACATTCTCACATGTATTCCTTCACAGGTAAGCTCTTCGAGGGTCCATATCCTAAAAAGGAATCGAACACAACATAGGAGAAGGATATTTATAAAGAAAGACTCTATAGCATGACTTTTTTGTAAAGAAACAATTTAAGTTTCCTAAACAATTTGTAGCCTACTGTTTATAAAATGTAGCACGCTCCACACTTATGAACAAGACTGTACTCAACGTGGCTTGTCAGACTTCATAGGACCTTTTTCTAAAACATTGTGCTCTAAATACCAAGTTTGTCATGACCCAAAGTACTCCCTAGATTTTACATGACACCCAAGAATCCCTACACAAACCACTCGACATACATATACACAACATTATAGAGAAAATCAAGAAATCTCATAAGAAGTAAAGAGTTTGACATAAAAGCACAAGTAAATCAAAGTCTAGACAAGCCATCTATTACATTAAAAAAATGAGTGGTCTGGAGGTAACCCATACACCACATACCATATCCAAATCATAAATACATAAGAAGATAATAAAGACGGCATTGTCCTCAAAGTATGACGATGCACTAAGTCTTCAAATCCTTCAGATGATCCACTAGCCATGAAGGGATGGAGAGGAATCGTCAAGCCCTAAATTGGTGAAACAATATAGACACAAATATGAATTAGTACATGGAATGTACTAAGTATGAGAGGAATACAATAAAACATGAAATGTGATCTTAGGAAACATAATCGAAAACATGATATGCATGACCAAACTAAAACATGCTAAATTATTTTAGAAGAATCATAAATCATGAACATTGTCAATGCATCTTAAAACATAAGGAAAGTTTCATAAAACATTTGTAGGTAACTTAGTTCATTTTGTGAGATATTAACTTTAACAGACAATAGACCATGCGAGCTATAACATCGAATCTGATGTAACTTCTACATCGAGAAGGGAGAGTCTACTTGCCAAGGTAGAAATATGTATCATATCATATGCTATATGTGGATCCACTAGATAGGCAATTTAAGGCAAACCTACAGGTGCACATAGTTTGGAACTAGAGGTTGCTACTAGAGACTACCCCATTTGATCCTCCACCTCAAAGTTCTCTCAATTCTAAGTGAAATCCCAAAAAAATACTCAAATACATAAAATTGTCATCATCCATGGAAAAGAATAATTCAAATACTAATCCAAGTTTAAACATCATGGAGTAGCTCATTAAATCTTGAATCAAGTCTAAGTGAGAAAACCTTTCACCAAGCAAAGATCCCTTTAAGTATGTGAGAAAACCTTTCACAATTCATTGACTCTTATCTTAAAGCAAGGTAGATCATATATTATTCCTTTTATAAATCATGCACAAGTTCATGAAAATATCATTCATTGATCATAGATTTATTTCAAATTCACGCAAATTAGAATTCATAGTCAAAATGATGATCAATGCATAGGTTCATATGGAATTGATTGGAAAACAAGTAATTGAATCTAAATATTCAAAATATGATAAAAATAACACAATTGAATCTATACAAATAGAACCCATGAGGAGTTGAATGGAAACCTAGAATATTGAATTTAACTTGAATTGGCGAATTAAAGAATCTTTGGAATCTCAATGGGTGAATGGAACCCGTTGATAAACTCCGTACATACCTTATCTCCAATCCCACAAGTAATTGTTTAAGAGAGAAGACTTAAAATTGAAGAACCCTAGCTTCTTCTTCCTTGATCTAGAGAGAGAATTTTGGAAAAAACCTTGTAGAGAATTTGGGAGCTTGATTGAATGAGGGATTTTGGGAAAAATTAGGAGTAGCTGGGTAGTTATAGGACTTAGAATCAGGGTCAAAAAGATGTAGTATAGGCATTAAATTCATATGAGACCCAAATACTATTTAAAATAATAGTGGGATAGCCCTATAGTTGTGACCTACTGTCTGTAGGAATTTCTACGCCCCGTCTTGATCAACCATAGAACAAACTTCAAGTCCTTAGACCTCAGACCTATAGAAGGATTTGATGGGTCATTGTTTGTTATTCGGGTCTTAGAATAGGTCTCGTAGAAGGGATCCAGACTTAGTGAAATTTTGGACTTGAAGTTGGGTTCTACGGAAGGGTCTAAACATTGTAAACCAGACGACATATTATAGAAAGATCTCATGGAAATTGGAAGGATTTTTGGATTTTTGAAATTGGTTCTACGGTTGACCAGTACGGGTCGTAGAAAGTTCTATGGACCATGGGTCCAATACGTATGACTATCTGACTGTTATTTATTACTGGTATTTGGGTCTTTTCCTATGCATTTAATACCTATACTATTTTTTTTGTCCCCAATTCTAAATCCTATAACTACCTTTCTATTCCTAAAGTTAACACAACTCCCTCATTCTCTCAAAACCCTAAATCCCATCAAAATTCATCCTTTTCAAATCCTCTCAAGCTTCAAGGAAGAAATCTAGGGTTCAAGCTTCAACTCTCTTTTTTCCTCCATAGCTTTTGGGCTTTGATCATCAAGGTATATGAGAATTCACCAATGGATTCTATTCATCCATTGTGTCCCAACAGATCTCCAATCCAATTTCATCAAAATTGATTAGGGTTTCATCCTATTCTCAATGGGTCCTATTTGTTATAACTCAATTGTTTTATTTTAATCTCATTATGAATGATTTGATTAAGTTAAATGTTTCCCAATTGATTTCACATGGACCCATGCATTATCCATGATTTTGACTATGAATATATGAAGATATGCATTTATGAACTTATGATTGGCGGAAGCTATGCATGTTTTATGAAAATATTTTTTTATGAACTAAGGTTGCTTTTTGTGATAAGAATTAATGGAATTATGAAAGGTTTTCTCACATATTAAGGAAACATGGTTGTGAAATATTTTCTCACATATGTATGAATCATGATTTAAATGAGCTACTCTATAATGAGTTTATGATTGGATTGGTAGTTTAATTGTGCCTTTCTACGTATGATGATATGAATATATTATGACTACTATTGTTGGTTTTTAACTTAGCACTGAGAGAACTTTGAGGTGGAGGCTCAAATATTTATGACTACGTATCATATGCTTCTCTTGGGTGCACTCTTAATTATACCTAATTTTTGATAGTTTCTCAAGATAGATATACATATATACACATAATTTTTTTTGAAGTTAACGGGTGCACGTGCAGCCCCACTTGCAAGTGTTGATCTGCCTCTGGTCACGTCTAAGGTGAACTTTGGCAGTGACAAACTTGAGTTTCAGAACATAAGGTTAAGAAAAAGTCGTAGGATGTTTGACAAGCCGTGTTTAGTAGAGTCTTGTTCATGAGTGTGAAGCCCACCATAATTATGAAAAGGAGGCTACAAAACATTTAAGAAACTCACTTCTTTCATTACTCTAAATTCAGGTCATAGAATCTATCTCTATGACTCCTTCTCCTAAATGTTGTCCGATGTTTTTATGGATATGACCCCTCAAAGAGCTTATATGAGAAGAAAAAATGGCAACAATACGGAGCCCAAGGTTTCTCAAGTTCTGGTTGACCCTTTGGGCGAGCAAGTGACACATGTCAAATTCCGAGTTACTATTCAAGTATTGGCACAAGCTATGACGGTCCATGTCAATAGAGCGGCCATTTCTCCCGAGAACCAAAATATGGGTACGATGGCGAAAAGGATAAGGAACTTCATTAGGAAGATTCCTCCTGAATATGGATGAGGATCCTCAAGAGTTCATTGATGAGATTTACAAGAGAGTAGGAACTATACGAGTCTCTATGGTAGAGAAGATGGAATTGGCTTCTTATCAACTAAAGGGTGTTGCTCATGTTTTGTTTGAACAATGGAAAGATAAGAGGACTCTTGATACAGGTCCTCTCGATTGGGAGAAATTCAAAGGATCTTTTCTTGATCGTTTCTTTCCTATCGTGATGAGATAAGAAAAAGTGCTTGAGTTCATTAATTTTCATCAATTTAATATGAGTTTTAAGGAGTATGCATTGAAGTTCACTCAATTGGGCAAGTATTATATCACCTCAGAAGTTGAAACGTCGAAAAGGAAAGAAAACTGCAGAAATTTTGCTAAAAAAGTGAACAATCAGTCCTATCTATGGACGGTAGGAAATCCTATGGGCTGTAGAAAGGCAATTGTAAAAGGTTGTATTGAGTTTTGGAATTTCAATTTTCCGAAGTTTGACCTATAAATTGACAGGACGAACCGTAAGATGGTTGATGGGTTGTAGGATTGATCTAAAGGAATGATTTAGAGATTTGATTTAGGACCTCAAGTCTACGAAAGAAAATGACGGGTCGTAGTTGGTTCTATGGATTGTAAAAAGGTACTGTAGATGTGTCCCTGACTTAGTGAAATTTTGGAGTAAAACGTGTGTTCTACCGACAAGGTCTATAGACCGTAGAATGGTCTCGTGGGAAATGATTAAATTTTTGGGTTTCTGAAGTTGGTTCTATGGTTCACCAGTACAGGCCATAGAAATTCCTATGAACCGTAGGGCTTTCTAATAGTTATTTTGAAAGGGTATTTGGGTGTTTCCCTATACATTTAATACCTATACTACATCGTTTTACCTTAATTTATAAGTCCTATAACTACCTTTCTACCCCAATAGTTTCTCCAACTCTCTCTTTCAATAAAAAATCCCTAAATCCTCTCTAAGATTTTCTTCAAAATCCTCTCTTTAGATCAAGGAAGAAGAGGCTAGGGTTTCCGAGTAAAGTCTCCTTGTTCACTATTGCTTTTGGGCTTTGATCTTCACGGTATGTAAGGCTTCATCGATGGGTTATATTCACCCATTGAGCCCGAAGGGTTTTTCTCAACTCTTCAATTCAATTTCAATCAAATTGATTAGGTTTTCATTGAATTCTTCATGGGTTCTATTTATGTTGATTCAATTACTTGAATTTGATCTTAATATGGTTGTTTTAACTCAATTACATGCTCTCCAATTTAAATCACATGAATCCCTTCATTGATCATGATTTTGACTATGAACCCTAATTTGGATGAATTTGAAGAAAACATATGAACCAATGAATGATGTTTTCATGAACTTATGCATGATTTATGAAAACAGATTTTTATGATATAGGTTTCTTAAGATAAGCATCGGTTAATTGTGAAAGGATTTTCCCACATATTAAGAGATCAGGACTTAGTTAAAGGTTCTCTCGCTTAGAATTGATTCAAGATTTCATGAGCTACTCTGTGATATTTAAACTTGGATTAGCAATAAAATTATGATTTTCCATGTATTGACTATAACTTATGAAAATAACTATTCTGTTGGGATTTAACTTAGCATCAAGAGAACTTTGAGGTGGAGGCTCAAATAGAGTAGTCTTTAGTAACAATCTTTTGTTCCAAAATACGTGCCCCCCATAGGATTACCTTAAATGGCCTAGCTAGTGGGTCCACATATAGAACATGATATGATACAGAGTTCTACCTTGGCAAGTACACTCTTACTTCCTGACGTGGGAGTTACATTCAATTCCATGTTATAGCTTGCATGGTCTAGTGTCGGTTAAAACTAATATCCCACAAAATGAACTAAGTTACTAACAAATTATTTATGAATCTTCCTTTATGTTTTTAAAGATGCATTGACCATGTTCATAATTTACAATTCTTCTTTAAAAAAATTACAATGTTTAGCTTGGTCATGCGCATCATGTTTTCGATTATGTCCTTTCATGAGCATGTTTCATGTTTTATTACATTTCCCTCAGACTTTGTAAATTGTATTTAATAATGCATACTTTTTCCTACATTGTTTTACTAATGTAGGGCATGATGATTTATCTCCCTCTGTCGTGGCTAGTTGATCACTTTAGTGATTTGAAGACTTGGTGAGTCCTCATACTCTGATGACGATGTAACCTTTATTGATTCCTTATATCTATTATGTTTCGAATGTTATATGCAGCATACGGGTTACGTCCCAACCACTCAGTTGACCCTTTGGCCGAGCAAGTGACTCATTCCAAATTCATAGTGTCTTTCCAAGTGTTGGCTCAAGCTATGACGGCTCAAGCAAATAGTGAGTCTTATGTTCCCGTGAACCCAAATATGGGTACGATTGCTACAAGGATAATGGACTTCACTTGGATGAATCCACTGGAATTCCATGGTTCTAAGGTTGATGAGGATCCTCATGAGTTCATTGATGTGGTGTATAAGATAGTAGGTATTATGGAATTGAATACGGTTGAAAAGTCGGAGTTGGCCGTTTATCCACTCAAGGGTGTTGGCAAGTTTGGTTTGAACAATGGAAGAGTTAGAGGGTTGTTGATGCGGGTCCTCTTGATTGGGAGAAATTTAAGGGAGATTTTCTTGATGTGGAGTCCTCTTGATGAGAGAAGAAAAGTTCTTGAGTTTATTAACCTTTGTCAAGGCTATATGAGTGTGAAGGAGTATGCTTTGAAGTTTACTCAATTGGCTATGTTTGCTCCAACTATGGTTGCCAACTCTAGGGCAAGGATGAGTATGTTTGTGTTGGGTGTGTCCAACCTGATTGTCAAAGAAAGTCACACCACTATGTTGCTCAAGGAAATGGGTATTTCTCATTCGATGATACAAGCCTGAAAAATAAAGGACGGAAAGCTTAAGGAAAGAGAAAAAGAGTCCAAGAGCGGTGATTGTGACTTTTCACATTCTATATCCGGTGGATATGGGCATCCTCAGTTCTGGCACATATTTTCTAGTCAAGGTTTTTCTAATGCACTGGATCCTAAGTTAAACAAATCTAGGGTGCCTAATCCTAAGCCTCGAGGAGTAAATGGTGGTAATGAGTCTTATATCCCCACTTGCCCAAGGTGTGGAAAGAAACATAAAGGCAAGTGCTTAGCCGGTACAGATGGTTGGTTTGGTTATGGTAAGAGTGGTCACAAGGTGAAAGACTGTCTATTGCAAGCTATCAAGGGAAAGATGGTAGGCAAGCTAAACCTAGCAATTCTGGTTTATGTGCTCCAAAGAAAACTAGATTTTATGCTCTTCAAACTCGACAAAATCGTGAGGGTTCTCCGGATGTGGTGACCGGTATGTTGAAAGTCTTTCATCTTGATGTTTATTCCTTACTTTATATAGGTGTGTTATTACCCAAAGTATACCCTAGGTGTGATATGGCATATACAACCCCGAGATATCCTACACAAGACACTTAGCATAAATCATACAAGATAATAGAAATAAAGATTTCAAAGAAACAATCCTATATCATAAAAGAGTTTGCCCAAAAGTAGAAGTCTAACATAAATCTCAATAAGCCATCTACTACATCCATAAAAGTGATTGGGACATAACCCATAAATCACATAAAAAGTGTAAAAATTAAAATAAAGAAAGCAACAAAAGTGTCTCGGTCCTCGGAACATGAGGACTCACCAATCTTCAATGCAAAATGAATCAATTAACCACGAGTGTGAGAGGTAGGAGCATCAGACCCTATATTAGTGAAAGAACATAGGCACAAATATGCATTAGTACATGAAATATACTAAGTATAATTTCAATGCATAAGAGTTATGAAAACATGCTAAAAAGGACTTTACATGTCATGCAATGACCAAGCTAAATCATAAGATAAGAGGTTAGAAAACATAAACCATAAGCATGTTCAATGCAAGCTAAAAAAATTTAAATCACTTGGCAAATACTTTAGAAGTAACCTTAGTTTATTATTGTGGGAAATTTACCATGTAACTGACATAGACCATGTGAGCTATAACATGGAATCTGGTGTCTATCCAACACCGAAAAGAGATGTCCTTACTTACCAAGGTAAGAACCATGAGTCTGAGCTAAAGTAGATCAACTAGCTAATGTTTATCTGAGACAATCATCCTATGATGACACATAGTTTACGAGACATGGGTAATCGCCGCTAGTCCACTCGACGCTTAGTAAAACATCTCACAAAATAATCTGTAATCACATTCTTTTCATCATCCATGGAAAAGCATAATTAATAAACTAATCAAAGCTAAAGTTCATATAGAATAGTTCCTAAACTTGATTCAACTTAGGTGAGAAACCTTTCAACCTTATGAATCCTTTATGTAAGAAATCATTTCACAATCATGTTATTAGTTGTATTTGATAAAACCATTCTTAATGATATTGATACAATACTCTCAAAGCATCCTATAATCATTTACATCAACTTTATAAAAATATGGTTATCTTCATCTTTCATAGTTTGTAAGCTTCATCATATGTTCATAGTATAAAAAAATCACGGATCATGCATGGGTTCATATGAATTCAACTTAAAATCATGTAATTACTTCAATTCATGCATAAAATATTGAAAACAATCAATTTAATCATAATTGAAAAGAACTCATTAAGATTGAATAAAACCCTAATTCTGAATTGAGAATATAACTTGTAAAATTGGAGATTTTAGGAACCCTATAGAGGAAAGGACTTCATAGGTGAATACTAACATACCTTAGTGATCAATGCCCACAATGTATGGTGAATTGGAGATCCTTAGTTGAAAGCCTAGCTTCTTCTTCCTTAGCCTTAGAGAGGATTTTAGGGGTGAGCTTGGAGGGAAATTTAGGAATTAGGTGAATGATTTAGAATGGGTAGTTTTAGGACTTAATCAACTTGTATAGGTCTTAAAATAAGGGCCAAAGCGACTTTTGGTATTTAACACCTAGGGAAAAGACCCAAAAACCCCTTAAAATAACTGCTGACCCTTTTCTATAGTTTGGACCTATACGGGCCAAGTAAATCGTAGAAAAGTTCAGAAGACTTAAATTCAATCAAACTTTGACGAGCCTGTCTATGGATTTTAGGACTTCCTACGGCTCATAGACCCCAACCGTGTAAATCAACTTTTGACCTTATAATTTCACGAAGTCTGGGACCTTCCAACGTGACCTATCTATGACTCGTAGATCACTTGACAGACCGTCCTAGGAAATTGTTGAATGAGATACTAAAACTTGAAATTTCTAATACTCAACCGAACTTCTATAGTTTCCCTTCTACGGCCCGTAGGACATTCTAGGGTTCGTAGATGGGACTTGTAGACCATTGCTGACAGCCTAATTCCGTATTTGTCTTTCCATTTCAACTTTCACACTTTTGGGGCACTACAATTTATCCCCCCGGTAACATTCATCTTCGAATGAGACTCTAGCTAGCATGAATACAATAGGAGAGAAACTAACCACCCAACAAGAATACAATTTCATCAAAATGCACATAAACATAGAGATTCACTCCAACCTAAACCATAACATCCAAAATCAAATTTTTCATGAACATGGATGCATAAGGAAAACATGAGAATGACTAAAACACATGAATCTGAAAGAATGAATCATGAGGGGATAATACCTAAAGCTAGAGTAGGAGCGGAGGAAAAGCGATGAGGATATCAGAACATCATATTGGCTTCGGCCTCCCAAGTAGAACCCTCAACTAACTGATTCATCCAAAGAACAATTCACAAAAGTAGCTTCTTTGTTTCTCAACTTCTGAACTTGCCCATCTAAAATCTCAATCGAAACTTCTTCAGAAGAATGATTCTCTTTAACTCCTAAACTTTCCAAAGGATCAATAAATGGTAGATCTCCAACATACTTCTTCAACAAGGAGACATGGAATATGGGATGTACCGATGCTAAATCATTAGGCAGCTCAGGTTCATAAGTAACCTTGAAATTGTGCCTCAAAATATAATATGGGCCTACTTATTATGGACTAAGCTTCACCTTCTTTCAAAACCTTATGACACCTTTCATAGGTGAAATTTTCAAGTAAACTCAATCATCAACATCAAACTCAATATCTCTTTTTCTAACATCGGCATAAGACTTTTGTCGACTTTGAGCCATTTTCAACCTTTCTCTTATAAGCCGAACTTTCTCAGTGGCATCATGTACCATCTCAGGACCTTTCAAAGAAAATTCACCAAGTTCAAACCAACCTATAGGAGATCTTAACCTCCTACCATAAAGAGTCTCAAATGGAGCCATACAAATACTTGAATGATAGTTATTACTATATCCAAACTCAATGAAAGGCAAGTGATCATCTCAATTACCCTTGAAATCAATCACATAAGCTTTCAATATAACTTCCAATGTTTGGATAGTACGCTCTGCTTGGCTATCGGTATGTGGATAAAAGGCCACACTAAGCTAAATATGAGTACCAAAACCCTTTTAGAAAGACTTCAAAATTGAGAAGTAAATTGAGTATCTCAATCAGAGATAATGGGCAAAGGCACTTCATTCAACCTTACCTTTTCTCTAATATAAATCTTGCCATAATCCTCTAATTGAGAATGAAGTCTTAATGGGAAGAAAGTGAAACGATTTCATCATTCAGTCCACAATAACCCAAATCGAGTTAAACTGATAATGAGTGCGAGGTAAACCCGTAATGAAGTCCATATTTAAATCTTCTCACTTCCAAGTCATAAACATTAGGAACACACAAATGACCTTAATATTGAAGCACAACATATCCCAAGCCTCAATGGACTTTTTAAGCACCGCTTCCTACAACACAACCAAAATCGGATCAAGACGTTGCTTGGCTTCACATCCAACACATATGACGATTATGAACCATTATGAATGACAACACCACCCTCTCTTGAATCAACCAACCAATACCTAGCCGAGCTAGTCAATCAACATCACGAATCAATTCTTTCTTACCTTCCTTATCATGTGAAACACTATTTATGGACAATTGACTTAAGGCATCGACCACTACATAAGCTTTTTCCAGGTTATAAGGGCACTCATGTCATAGTCCTTCAAGAGTTCTAGCCATCTACATTTGCGAAGATTTAGATCTTTCTGTTTGAACACGTATTGCAAATTTGTATGATCGGTAAAGACATTAAAATGGACACCATACAAATAATGCCTCCAAATCTCTATGGAAAAAACAACCACTGCTAGCTCCAAATCATGGGTAGGATAGTTCTTTTCATGAATCTTGAATTTCTTTGAAGCATAAGTGATAAATTTTACATTTTACATAAGAACACATCCTAAACCAACTCTTTAAGCATCACCATAGACAACAAACTCATTGGATCCTCTGGTAAAGTCAACATCGGAGCTGAAGTAAGTCTATCTTTCAACTCTGGTAAAAGAGAGCTTGAATCATATTATATACTTCAAGGTTTTTTTGAAGTAACCTGTTTTGGTAGAGTAATTTTTCTGTTTATAATTGCTTCCCTTTTTCTGTTTCTTTTTAGTTGATTTAATGGGCTATGTAGTACTACTATTGTGAATGTGCACTACAGGAATTTCAAATCATTTCTCTGATTTTACCATAGTACAAACTATTTGTTTTCTTTTCTCTTCAAATGTTTAATTTCAGTTTCTTAGCTTTTCTTATTTCTGGTTTTTATATTGCTGCATTGTGGAAGAAAATTCTTCCCATGCATACTGAATATTGTGGAAGAAAATCCTTGTATAAAAAATTTAAAATTTTAATTCCTTCTTTAAAGACTTGAATACAATATAAATCAAAGTTCATTAATTGAAAATCAGTAATAATGTATGCAAACAACAATTAATGAATCAGTTGATTCAGAAAGATATCCAAATAGTACTACTACTACTACTCTTATTACGTATGTAGCTATTTGATTTTAAGGGTAGTATGAGAAAGATACAACAAAATTCTTTTGATTTGTGAAAATGAACAAGTGAATTGAAACACTTACTATTAGCACAGGGACAACACCTGACGTAGAATTGAAAATTCAGCTCTCAAGGCATCCACTTCACACTGAAGCTGATCATTCCTTGTTTTTGTTAGCTAAGAAGATTAATGAGGTTGAATCTTGTGTTGAAGGTGATAGAAATTGGACATGGCCAGGCTATTGCTTTTTCGTTTTCTCTACTTTGAAGAATTAGTTTTCACCATGGTAGTTGAGCAAACAGCGTATACCAAATAATGGGATGATCATTAGGGTTCGATTCATTATGGTTTTATAATTGAAATTATTTGGAATCTTAAAATATATATGGTAAGAAAAACATATTTGGTAAGAAGTATTAGGAAAATTAATTATTAAACAATCCTAAACTATAAGGAATGAGGAAAAATATAATTATGGCATCCTAAAATATATTTTAAAATTTAAGAAATCCTAAAATATATGGTAAGAAAAAAATATAGTAAAGATTCTAAGAATTTTTCTGGAACCCCAGGATAACCAGCAACCTCTCCCACTAAGTTGAGCACTTTGTGGGCACTGATTTGTGAGCACTGGTTTGTGGACCTGAAACAATTGGTAATTCAAATTTTAGAAGGATTTTAAATATCTTTAGAACCCTAATTATGCCATAAATCTTGCTTTATCACTAATAACTTATCAATGTAATAAGTTTTCTCTCAAATTTGCCACAACTTTAAATTATTATTTTTTGTGTACTGAAAAATTATTGTATAATCTAATTTGTTCTCTTTCCAAAAGTATATAGACAAACACTTGCATAATATTTTAAGAACGAGAACACCCCTATAGGAAAGTAAAAACAAAAGTTAAATTGTCACGGCCCAAAATCTCATATCATGATGATAATTCAAATTTTAGAAGATTTTTACATTTCTTTAGAACCCTAATTAAGCCATAAATCTTGCTTTATCACTAATCACTTATCAAAGTAATAAGTTTTCTCTCAAATTTGCCACAACTTTAAATTATTATTTTTTGTGTACTGAAAAATTATTTTCTTTGTATAATTTAATTTGTTCTCTTTCCAAAAGTATATAGACAAACACTTAAGAACGAGAACACCCCTATAGGAAAGTAAAAACAAAAGTTAAATTGTCATGGCCCAAAATCTCAGATCATGATGATACCTACTATAATAACAGTGGTCGAAGTTCCACGTTTGTGTTGAAAAGTTACTAGGCTATCTATAATGATACAATTCGGATTACAGCAAGACCGTTCACTCGAATTCAAGCTCAGGACCTTCAAAAAATATGTAACACCCCGTAGTCTAGTAGACTAACTAGGACTAAGTGTGGGGGCAACAAACCAAGTACAAGGGGCAAGATTCAAGGAAAAAGGGCAAGGGCCAAGGGAAGGGACAAGACTGCCCAAGCTTCCCAAGGAACTGCCAACCTTCCACGGAAGCCTTGACGGCTCGTTGTGGCCACCACGGATCGTGGTGCCACCCGTGGTTGTGAGGCAGTGGCTCCCCAAGGTTTCCCCAAGTTTTACTCCCCTACACAAGCCACTTCACAGCTCGTGAAAACCTTGACGGGCCGTGGGAGGAGTCGTGAAGGTGCCTTAATTCTTTTAAGGGCCAAAGAGTGGCTGCCTAGCCACTGGAAAGTGAGCACGAGAGGGACCACAGCTTGTGGTAGGCACCACGGCTTGTGGATCCCTCCGTGAAAAGGGCAGTGTACTGCCAAGTGAAGGGTATTTTGGGTCTTTCCGATTTTAATTAAAATAAAGTGAGGTCATTTGCCTAAGCCTAGTACACCTATATAAGTGATTTTAACCCTTTAAACACACTATTCAAGACATTATTTCAAAACCCCAAAACAAAACCCAAACTCTTCCTCTCAAATATGTCTCTCTCTAGAACTTGAAGAAGAAAAAAGAGTTCAAGCTAGGATCAAGGCCAATTCTCCAATCCTCAAGATTTTGTGGGCTTTGTAAACAAGGTATTGTAACACCTCGAAAACCAGACCCAGAAAAAAATTGCAGAACTTACCTGAAGCAAAGAACCACGCCAGGGTTTACGG
Organism: Solanum lignicaule; assembly: GCA_029582545.1. NCBI lineage: Eukaryota > Viridiplantae > Streptophyta > Magnoliopsida > Solanales > Solanaceae > Solanum > Solanum lignicaule. Next base: position 18,354 of record JAJOOF010001353.1, on the reverse strand, counting down.
ATCGTGACAGGGTCTGCGGTCCGTTAACCTGCCCGTGGTCATGACTTGGAATTCACAAGGCCCAGACATCAGACCACGGGCACCTTCACAGTCTGTGGTCTTGATGACCGGCCGTGGGGGCATCCGTGAAGACTTAGGCAGTCGCCCCTCTAGACTAGCCCTCTAACCCTCAAGCCCAAGTGAGGACCATGAGGACATTCACGATTCGTAGTCCTCCACACGACCCGTGGTAGGGTCCGTGAAGGCCAGCCAATAAGCCCTCAGACCTAAGCCTCCAATCCTCAGCCAAAGTGAGGACCACGGGGACCTTCACGGTCTGTGGTCCTCCACACGGACCGTGGTAGTGGCTCGTGGACCAAGCCTACAGAACCACAGGACCAAGTGAAGACCATGAGGGCCTTCACGATCCGTGGTCCCTTTCACGGTCCGTGAAAGGGGTCGTGGTCAGCCCGTCTGCAGCTTTAAGTTAGGGGTCTTTTGGTCTTTTCCTATTTCGTTGGACCCCTAAACTACATCATTTTAAACCTAAACTACGTGGTTTTAATTAGTTTTAGCCTAGAAACATAACTAGAACTTACCTAAGTCAGATCTTTAATCAAAACTTAGAAAATTAGAAGAGAAAGAGGAAAAGGAGGCTAGCAACCCTAGTTCAAGAACACAGTAAGGTTCCATCAGTTCTATCCCCGAAATCAAAACATTCGTCCATGGAATTCGTCACCAGGTATGTGGTATTTCACTAGTGGGTTCCTTTCGCCCATTAGCTCCCTAGAATTCAGTCAGATTCTTGATTCCCTATTATTAACTAGACCTAGGGTTTCTAGAACTTCAATAGATTCTCATGAATTAGTTAATTATATGTTCCAAATCAAATTATCATGTTATTACTTCATTTATTGCATGAATTTCAAAACCCTAGCTATGTATTTCTTTAGTTCTTGAATTGCACATGCTAGGTCAGATAATTCAATATTTCAGATATGCATGCCTTAGTCTTGAATTTATCATTATCAGTATATAAATGTGCATTCTTAGTTTGCATGTCCGTTTTGAGCTATCCAGTATATAATAGAATTCAGTATTAATGTGTTGAACATTTAATCTATTGGGAGTAGCATAATACCGAGTTGGACTAGGTTCAGTCACCCATATAGTCCCAAAACTACGAGCCACGTAGGTTATAAGTCCCCTCTGTGGGCATCATTTTAGTGATCACCCCAGCATGCCTCTATACCTTTGGCCGGGTGTATTGGGTCCTCTCAATGGGGCTTATACATTGGACTCCACATTTAGCTCATGTGGTTTTATAGCTCCCATAGTTCAGTCAGACTCCATTGCATTGACCACATTTCAGTATAATCAGTATTCAGTATCAGCATGTTAAATTTGGTCATTGCATTCAGTTAGCTCAGTATTTAGCAGATTACACTATTGCTTTATTGCTCTATTAAGTTATGATGTTATTTCATCTTTATTCTATCATGCATGCTCAGTACCTTTCAAGTACTGACGCATATTTTGCGCTACATCTTCTCGTGATGTACGTTCAGGTTCTCAGCATCCAAATCACGCTTAGATCGATTCCCGATCTCCAGTTCAGCAGCATCAGTTGTGAGTCCTCATTCTTCGAGGACAATAGTCATGTTATCATTTCAGCATTTCAATCTTTTAGTTTCAGTTTTGCTAGACCTAGCTGGGGCATGTCCCAGCACTTCTAGTCAGTTAGAGGCAATTTTCAGACATAGTTAGATTCAACTTAGTATTTCGAGTTGATATTTCTTATGTATTAAACTCTCAGATTTGATATTCAAATTTAGTGTATGGGTATTCCCCATCAATTCAGATTTACTTATTATTAGCTTCTGCATCAGTTTTATTTCTCAGTTTATCTTTAGTATGCTCATGATTATGCCAGCACGGTTAGATTAGGGTCACTTGTGATCTTAGGTCCCGTGTTCGCATCTCGGGGGTAGCTTGGGACGTGACAAACATTGTATCAGAGCATTAGGTTTAAGAGTCCTAGGATGTCTGAAAAGCCACACCAAGTAGAGTCCTTTTCATGGGTGTGAAGTGCACCACATCAAATGAGACGGAGGCTACAAAGTGTTTTAGGAAAAATCTTCATTTCTTTTGTTTCTCTTATCGTGCGTAAGGTATGATCTAATTCCATTCTAACTCGATGTTCTACATTTAGGTTATCATGCCTCCTCGTAGAGCTAGCGCCAGGAATGCGAATGCCAGGAACGCAAACGAAGCTCCTCCAGTCCCAGATCAAGAAGTTTCGAATGCAGAATTCCAGAATGCCATTCAGATGTTGACTCAGAGTGTGGCCAACCAAAATAATCAGTGGGCTTTTGTTTCAGGAAATGCTAATGTTGGGTCAGCTGCAGCCAGTGCGAGATTTTGTTAGGATGAATCTGCCAGAGTTCTTAGGATCGCAGATTGGTGAAGATCCCCAAAACTTCATTGATAAGGTCAAAAAGATATTTGAAGTAATGCAGGTAACTACGAATGATCGGGTTGAGTTAGCATCTTACCAACTTAAGAATGTGGCTCATATGTGGTATACTCGGTGGAAAGAGAACTGGGGTACAGATGCAGCTCCTATCACTTGGGATTGTTTTAGTGAGACCTTCTTGGACAGGTTCTTCCCAAGAGAGCTAAGAGAGGTGAAAGCTCGGGAATTTATGAACTTAAAGCAAGGTAGCATGACAGTCCAAGAGTATGGGCTTAAGTTTACCCAACTCTCCAGGTATGCTCCTCATATGGTTGTTGATTTCAGGGCTCAGATGAATAAGTTTCTATATGGAGTGTGAGACTTGGTGAAGACAGAGTGTAGAAATGCTATGTTGCTGGAAAATTTGAGCATCTCTAGGCTCATGACTCATGCTCAGCAGGTTGAGGGTAATAAGCTTAGGGAATAGGCTAAGGAGAACAAGAAGACTAGGACCAAAAACAATGACTATTCTCAGCAGAAATCGGATGGTGGAAATCGCTCGCAGGTTCAATAGAAATTTTCAACTCCAGCACCTTCATCAGCTAGTGTTCCATCTTCCAAATACAGACAAGATCAGAAGGGTAGGGCATCAGGCTCTAAGTCTCAGGAAAGTGTTTCAGGTACCAAAACCTACCCAACTTTCCCTAAGTGTGGTAAGAACCATCCGAGTGAGTGCCTTGCAGGAAAGGAAGGATGCTTTGGATGTGGTCAATTTGGTCATAGGTTTAGGGGCTGCCTTTCTAAACAAGGTCAAAGAGGTAATGGTAGAACTCAGTCCATAACTTCAACAGCACCAGCAAGTCACCCGACTCAGCAGAGTAAGTCATTTGTTACATGTGGTAGATAGCGCCAGAACAGGCTCTATGCTCTTCAGGCTCGCCAGGATCAGGAAGATTCTCCTGATGTACTCACTGGTACGTCACGAGTCTTTGATCTCGATGTCTATGTTTTATTAGATCTAGGGGCTACTCTTTCCTTTGTTACTCCTTATATAGCAGTTAAGTTTAGTGTTAGTCCAGAAACTCTCTTAGAACCTTTCGCAGTCTCTACCCCAGTCGGTGACCCAATTATAGCTAGAAGGGAATACAGAAATTGCCCTGTCACAGTCTCCTAGAAATTAACCTTAGCAGATCTTGTAGAGTTATAAATGGTAGACTTCGATGTCATTATAGGCATGTATTGGTTACATTCATGTTATGCCTCAGTTGATTTAGAACTAGGATTGTTCGTTTTCAGTTTCCAGACAAACCAATCTTAGAATGGAAGGGTAGTAGCCTAGCGCTATGGGTCGATTCATTTCTTACCTTAAGGCTAGAAAGATGATCTCTAAGGGTTGTCTCTATCATCTAGTTCGGGTTAAGGATTCAAGCTCTGAAACCCCAATTCTTGAGTCAGTTCTTGTAGTTAATGAGTTCCCAAAAGTGTTTATAGAATTCCTGAAGTTCCTCCCGATAGAGAAATCGACTTTGGAATTGAGCTCCTTCCAGATACCCAGTCTATCTCTATTCATCCTTACAGAATGGCTCCAACTGAGCTTAAAGAATTGAAAGAGTAGTTGAAAGACCTTCTAGATAAGGGTTTCATCAGACCTAGTATTTCGCCATGGGGTGCACCAGTATTGTTCGTGAAAAAGAAAGATGGTTCTCTCAGAATGTGCACTGACTATAGGCAGTTTAACAAGGTCACAATCAAGAATAAGTATCCCATCCCCAGGATTGATGACTTGTTTGACCAACTTCAGGGTGCTAGTCATTTCTCAAAGATAGACCTCAGATCAGGTTATCAGTAGCTCAAAGTCAGAGATAGTGACATTCTGAAAAAAGCCTTCAGAACTCGGTATGGTCATTATGAATTTGTAGTTATGTCATTTGGACTAACCAATGCTCCTATAGCTTTCATGGATTTGATAAACAGAGTATTCAACCAATATTTGGACTTGTTCGTTATCGTCTTCATTGATGATATCCTTATTTACTCTAGGAATGAGGAGGAACATGCGAGTCATTTGAGAGTTGTTCTGCAAACTCTCAAAGATCACCAGTTATTCACCAAATTTAACAAGTGCGAGTTTTGGTTACAATTAGTTGCTTTCCTTGGGCATATAGTATCCACCGAAGGGATTTGAGTGGATTCCTAGAAAATAAAAGCAGTGAAACAATGGCCCAGACCTACCTCTCTTACATATATCAAAATTTTCTTGGGTCTAGCGGGTTATTACAGAAGGTTCGTGGAAGGATTTTCATCCATAGCCTCTCCATTGACTAAGTTAACTCAAAAAAAGGTCAAGTTTCAGTGGTAAGATGATTGTGAGAAAAGCTTCGTAGAACAGAAGACTAGGTTGATTACAGCTCCTATTTTGTCTCTACCAGAGGGTTCAGACAGTTACTTGATTTATTATGATGCATCCAGAGTCGGTCTATGTTGTGTGTTGATGCAGCGAGGTAAGGTTATAGCTTATGCTTCTAGCATAAGGTGCATGAGAAGAACTATCTGACTCATGACCTCGAGCCCTCAACAGTGGTGGTTGCACTCAAGATTTGGAGACACTACTTATATGGCGTTCACGTAGATGTGTTCACTGACCATAAGAACCTTCAATATTTGTTCACCCAAAAAGAGTTGAATCTTCGCCAGAGAAAATGGCTTGAGTTTCTCAAGGATTATGAAATGAGTATACATTACAATCCGAGTAAGGAAAATGTAGTAGAAAATGCCCTTAGTAGACTATCTATGTGTAGTGTATCATATGTTGAGGAAGAAAGATAAGAGCTAGAAAAGGATGTTCACAAGCTTGCTCGTTTAGGAGTTCGTCTTATAAGCATATCAGATGGTTGTGTGACAGTTCAAAGTGGATCAGAATCTTCATTGGTAGTGGAGGTTAAGGAAAAGCAAGACTGTGATCTGATATTGCTCGAACTCAAGGGTGCAGTCCATCAACAGAGAGTTGAAGTTTCTCCCAAGGGGGAGATGGTCTGCTTCGCTACCAGGGTCGATTATGTGTTCCTAACGTGTGCTAGTTGAGACAACAGATTCTTGCAGAAGCCCATAACTCCAGGTATTTTATTCATTCAGGCGCCACTAAGATGTATCGTGATCTGCGGGAAGTCTTTTGGTGGAATGGCATGAAGAGAGATATAGCAGATTTTGTGGTTAAGTGCCCCAATTGTCAGCAAGTGAAGGTAGAACATCAGAAACCAGGGGGTATGACTTAAGAGATCGACATTCCTATGTGGAAGTGGGAAGTGATCAACATGGATTTCATCACAGGCTTACCTCGTACTCGTTGACAGCATGACTCCATTTGGATGATAGTTGACAAAGTTACTAAGTCTTCTCACTTTTTGGTGGTCAAGACTACAGATTCGGCAAAGGACTACGCCAAGCTTTACATTAATGAGATAGTTAGGTTGCATGGGGTTCCTTTTTCTATCATCTCAGATAAAGGTCCTCAGTTTGCCTTTCATTTTTGGAAGTCATTTCAGAAAGGTCTTGGTACTCCGGTTAATCTTAGCACAACATTTCATCCACAGACGAATGGTCAGGAAGAGCGTACCATTCAGACCTTAGAGGACATGTTGAGAGCTTGTGTGATCGACTTCAAGGGTAGTTGGATGATCACCTTTCTCTTATAGAGTTCGCCTACAATAATAGCTACCATTCCAGCATTCAGATGACCCCTTATGAGGCATTGTATGGGCATAGATGTAGATCTTCTGTTGGTTGGTTTGAAGTAGGTGAAGCAGCCTTGATAGGGCCAGATTTAGTCCATTATGCTATGGAGAAAGTGCAAATCATTAGAGATAGCCAGAAGTCTTATGCAGATGTGAGAAGAAGGGAACTAGAGTTCCAAGTTGATGATTGGGTTTTCTTGAAAGTGTCACCTATGAAAGGGGTGATGAGATTTGGCAAGAAAGGGAAGCTCAGTCCCATATATGTAGGCCCTTATAAGATTCTGAAAAGGATTCGTAAAGTGACTTATGAGTTAGAGTTGCCAGCAGAATTAGCATCAGTTCATTCAGTCTTTCACATCTCACTATTGAAGAAGTGTGTGGGTGATCCAGCATCTATAGTGTCATTAGAGAGTGTGGCTGTGAAAGATAGTCTTTCTTATGAGGATGTACCAATTAAGATTCTTGATCGTCAGGTGAGAAGGTTGAGAAACAAAGAAGTCGCGTCAGTCAAGGTTTTGTGGAGGAGTCAGTCTGTAGAGGGAGCTACTTGGGAAGCAAAAGCAACCATGAATTCCAAGTATCCTTACCTCTTTCTTGTAGATTCCACTCCAGCTTGAGGTATTAGTTCCTCTTCAGTTTTCCAGTCATTCATGAGTGAATTCAGTCTTAGTATCATGTTTCTTCAATTTGCACTTACATTTTCAGTGTATTTGCATGTTCTTGGAACTTAGTTCAGTCGAAAATCAGTCTCTAGTGTTTTGTGGTAGGGTTGTAGCTCATTCTCTCCATTTCAGCTAGTTTAGTCTTCATTCAAGGATGAATGATCCCAAGAGGGAGATATTGTAATACCTCGAAAACCAGACCCAGAAAAAAAAGTGCAGAACTTACCTGAAGCAGTGAACCACGCTAGGGTTCACGGACCGTGATAGGGTCCACGGTCCGTTGACCTACCCGTGGTCACAACTTGGAAGTCAAAAGGCCCTGACATCAGACTACGAGCACCTTCACGGTTCGTGGTCTTGATGACCGGCCGTGGGGGCGTCCGTGAAGACTTAGGCAGTAGCCCCCTAGACTAGCCCTCAGACCCTCAAGCCCAAGTGAGGACCACGAGGACATTCACGATCTGTGGTCCTCCACATGACCCGTGGTAGGGTCCGTGAAGGCCAGCCAATAAGCCCTCAGACCTAAGCCTCCAGTCCTCAGCCAAAGTGAGGACCACGGGGACCTTCACGATCCGTGGTCCTCCACACGGGCCGTTGTAATAGCTCGTGGACCAAGTCTTCAGAACCACAGGACCAAGTGAAGACCACGAGGGCCGTCACGATCCGTGGTCACTTTTACGGTCCATGAAAGGGGTCGTGGTCAGCCCGTCTGCAGCTTTTAGTCAGGGGTCTTTTGGCTTTTCCTATTTTGTTGGACCCCTAAACTACGTTGTTTTAACCTTAAACTACGTGGTTTTGATTAGTTTTAGCCTAGAAACATAACTAGAACTTACCTAAGTCAGATCTTTAATCAAAACTTATAAAATTAGAAGAGAAAGAGGAGAAGGAGGCGAGCAACCCTAGTTCAAGAACGTAGCAAGGTTCCATCAGTTCTATCCCTGAAATTGAAAGATTTCTCCGTGGAATTCATCACCAGGTATGTCGAATTTCACTAGTGGATTCCTTTCGCCTATTAGGTCCCTAGAATTCAGTCAGATTCTTGATTCCTTATCTGAATGGAATTTGTGACTGTTGTAACACACTGCATTATCCACTTTACTAGATTTCCAGGTATTTTGAGCTCTATCAGAACCTGCTCCAAGAAAGTCCATTTCAAAGAATCATATGCTTTTTTCATGTCCACTTTCACCATACATCTTCTAGATATCCCTTTCCTTCCATACCCTTTAACCAGCTTATGACTCAATATCACATTATCACTCAAAGCTCTTCTTGGAACAAATGCTGACTGATTTGGTTCAACAAGTGTCTCCATAACCAGTTTTAATCTAGCAGTAATCACTTTGGAAGTGATTTTGTAAATTATTGAGCAACATGATATGGATCTATACTCACTTATCTTTGTTGGATTCTGCACCTTAGGAATGAGTGTGACATTTGTTCAGTTTATTGCATGATACATCACCCCTGTGTTAAAGAAGTCTAGCATTGCATTTGTTATCTCTTCACCCACCACTTACGAAGCTTTCTTAAAGAACATTGCATTTAACCCATCCTTCCCTGGAGCTTTAAGATCACTTATCCCCTGTAAAGTTGATCTCACCTCCTCTCTTGTTACTGGGCCAGCTAGTTGAAGTTGTTGCTCTCTGTTCAGTGTTCCTCCCCTTTTCATTATGTTTATATCCACACTTGGTAAATTAGAAGTGGTCTGTCCTAGTAGTGCTTTATAGAATGTAGTAGCCCCCTTTTCAATCTCCTCTTATGAGTGCACCATTATACCTGCAGCAATAGTAAGATTGGATATAGTATTCTGAGCCAATCTATTTTTCATGTGAGCAAAAAAATATCATGTATTCGCATCTCCTAGCTTTAGCCATTGCACCCTAGATTTTTGTCTCATAGCCCCCTCTTCAATCATACTCCATTTCTCAAGTTATTTTCTCATCTCTTTTTCTTGATCTCTGTTATCATGGACTTGACTATGCTTTACCATAGCATTTTGTACCTGGTAGAGTTGTGTTCTAATATGTTGTATTATGTCTTTCACTCCCTTAAACTCTGTATTATTCAAACCTTTAATTGCTTTTATTACCTTTTTCAGTTTCCACCAAACTCCCTTCGTGACTACCCTTTTACCTTGATTGATGTTGCATATCGCCCGCTTGTTCTATAGAAAACTAAGTGCCTATCAATTAGTTCCAAAAAAGCGGCCGGGGTATAACTAGAATTTCATTCCAATCTCGATATTGTTTTAATTGGTCTCGAAAAAGCTTGAATTCCTATAAAAAGTCTGTCCCAACAATTTAGCCTGAAAAGAAAAAAATTGGGGTAGAAGTTAAGTTTCTATTGAATTGAGTAAGATCCTTTTGAATAGAAGATGCCCATGAAAAAGAATTTTTTAGAGGAAGATCAAAAATTAGATTTCCCTTTCCATGCTTGTTTGACTATGTGGAGAAATCTTGGGTGATCTGCCATACAATTAAAGAACTTAAAAGCTTTATAAGTGTTTCTGCATGTGTCATCCAACACCATTTTCAAGGGAGAATGATCAGACACCCCTGGTCTTAACATTTCCACTTCTGTAACTGGCATAGTCAAGATCCACTCAGCATTTACTATGGCCCTATCTATCCTGCTACAAGTGTGACCACTAGTCTAAGTATATGAGCCCCCAATTGTTTTTACATCATGCATTCCAGTGTCTATCAAGAAATCATTAAATCTCTATATCCTGAATTGGCCTGCCTTGTGGTCTATCATCAGCTTGCAATATTGCATTGTAATCTCCCATACATAACATAAGCCCTTGAATATTTGTAGATAATTTCCTTATGTCCTCCCACAATGCCAGTCTCTCCTGAATTGTATGTAGACCATATACTGCCACAAAGTTGAACTTTGTTCCCCTTCCTTTTATTTTTACCCTAGTATGGATATATTGATCAGATCTGTTCTCCATTACACACTCCACAAAATGACGATTCCATAGTACCCAAATTCTCCCCTTATCAGAGTATTCATAATTCTCCTCACAATTCCAGCCAGGTGCAATTTTATGAGTTACTTTCTTCTGCATTACTGCCTTTATTTTATGCTCCAATATAGCTATAATACTAACATTATTCTCCCTCATAAACAGCTTTAATTCCTTTTGTTTATGTGGTTTGTTTAACCCTCTAATATTCCAAGTTACTAATTGCATAACTGTATTCATTTATATCTTCTCTCACACCCTTCTTATGCTTCTACTTGCCACTTTCTTGACTTGTACTTCCCTGCTCACAGTTAAGAGTTTCAAAGCCATTCATCACCAACACAGGATATGTTTGTTGTTTACTTGGACTTCTGCCTGCTATTGCTGATATCTATTTCCAGGGAACATTCAATTGTTTTTCAACTTGATCTTTATCCCCTTGTTTCACCTCTACGTTACCTCCATCAACCTTAGGCTGCCACTTACTTACTATCTTTAATGGAGCAGTTCTACCCCCCTCCTTCACATGACATTTATGCCCTACCTGCATACATTTAGCACAATATTCCGGCACCCATTCATACTGCACTGCTTGTTCAAACATCCTACCATTTGGATCTTCAACCTTCAATTTTTTAGGCAACTCTCTAGCTACATCCATTTCAATAAGTACTCGAGCATATGATATACGATCTACCTTCATAGTACATTCATCAGCATATAACGGTTCACCTAACCCACTACTTATCTTGCTCAAAGAGTCCATACTCCAGCAATTGAGGGGCAGGTTTGGGTATTTAACCCAAATTGGTACAGTGTGTAAAACCTCCTTGTTAAAATCAAACTCAGGACTCCAGACCTTCACAATGATATGTCTATTATTCAGCAAATGAGGGCCTGAGTATAGTACTTCATTCCTATCATCCATATTCACAAATTGAACTAAGAAGTAACCATCATTATGATAATAAACTTTGGGTTTACTCACAGTGTTCACTTGCAATGCAATGTATCTCTCCACAGCAGCAATAGTTGGTGAATCCCCAACCACATATAGTATTAGGGTATGCTTCCACTCCTCTGTTGCCTTATCGATTTCCTCTTTCTTCAGCTCTATGACCTTCTTTCCATTCTTCATGACTGGCTTCACATAGCTTAGGCTCATTCTTTTTGCAGACATCCGATTCGAGTTAAACAAATTTGCCCATTTCTTAGCTGGCTCTGCATTCATATCTAACTTCCTTTCAGCTTTTTTTCTTTCTATTTCATTCTATTGTTACGGATCCTAGTATATTTTTTAAAGTTATTAATTTTTGCTTATGTTATTAATTGTTGTTTTTGAGTACATGATTTAAATTTTATTTATTATGTTTCTACCAATTTATTGTTATAAGTATTTGTTAGTACAGATTAAATGGCACACATTAATTGAGTATTCACGCAATTTTTCACTATTGGAATTATTGAAGGTACAATAAAGAAATCCCTTAAAGATCTATATTACCATATTTGAAGACAAAACTCAAATTTGGTATGTCATTGTAAGGACATAACAACCTTAAAAACCCTATCATACCTTGATGTGCAAAGTGAACCAGCAAAATATGACAAGAATTAATAAACTTTTGACATGGCTTCAAGGATGTTGTGTCGGATGACCTATAAAGGAATATGACTAGACTGGAGCCTCTTTTAATCCCAAATACATAGATAACTACACAATAAATTAATTGTTCATAATCAATATGAAGTATGGATAGATTTTCAAATTTACTGCAGGTTGTAAATACTTTTCTTGAAGTAATAGATGTGTTTCTCGACACTGCGATTGAAATAGAAGTGTAGTTTCAAATTGAACTCCATCACTCTGATATGCTGATTTTTAAAAAGAACTCAAACAAACTGAATAGTTTTGTGGAATATTTTTTCCTTTCAAGTATATATGGTATGTTGAATTTATTTCCAATATGATACATTCTTCCTTTAATTTTCCATTTAAATAATTTCTTATGATATATTTAAATTAGAAACTTTAAAATGATATATGTAAAGGAAAAGGTGGGGTTGAACTTTTTACAAGTTAAAAATAGAATATTTGTTTACTTTTTACGGTTGATGTTCATTTGATTCCCCAAAAATATGAAATAGTAACACTTCCTGGAAGCAAAAGGATAAATCATAAAAATATTAATGTTTGTTACTACGTAATCTTGTATGTAAGATAATATAGTGTTTTAGTTTTAATGACTGATAAATTTACATATTATTTTATAAATTTAGTGATATTGAATTCTCGCGCAAGACGTGGGTAATTTTACTAGTTCTAATTATAATAAGAAATTCAAAATGTTTACCAAGATGGTATTTAAAAGAAAGATGAGAAGCTAAGGAAAAGAAATTATCAAGGAAAACTACCAAAAGTGTATATAGACCAAAATTAATTTATTAAATGTACTTATCCAAATTATAAGAAATGTAATTGGTAAGGGCTTAATTTTTACTAACCTCCCTCCCCATCTTTAAAATATCAAAATAAATAGTAAAAATTATACAAAGCACATAGTATAATAAATAAATTACTTCCTATCCCTACTCTTTCATAAATTACATAATTCTCTTTATTTTATTGTCTTGCGGATTCTTTAATATGTGGGCGGATACTTTAATTTAGAAGTTGTAATTATCAATTCAGCGCGTTAAAAAGGGGATTTTATCAGTTTAGTGCGTTAAATAAGGGATTTAAAACAAAAATAGTAATTGACTACCACAATTCACGCATACGTTTCTTTCATCTACAAATCAGTCATTCATAAAATGATTACTTAACTAAAATTTCAAATTTCAAATTTTGAAATTCTCTCTTCCTGTTTTGCAAAAAGCTCTCAAAGGCTGGTTCAAAAAAATTTGCAGCGCATTTTTTGGTGAAGATTTGTAATGAATATTTTGATCTTGTTAAGGCATTCAGGAATATGGAAAAGTGATGTTAGATATGAGCGATACATAAGTGATGGCATAGTGGTTGGGGAAAATATTGTGTTCGTTAATCTTAATTCAGCAATTGCAACATAATTGAATGTTGATGAATCAAAAAAAATATGGAGATAAGATACGTCGTAGAAGGTAATTCATCTCCATTGTGTATTCAGAATGATATGGGGTGAAATTGTACATAGAAGTGAAGAAACATGAGGTAGGATTCGGTATGTATCCACTATGCATTGTTACATTGGATAAAAGTGATGAAGAGATACAAAATTTTGATGCAACAACAGGTGCAATTGTGTGTGTTGAAGGTGGAAAAAAGGACGCAAAGGCTTTAAGCATTGTTGAATCGAAAATTTGTGATTCCTATTACATACCAGAAATGGAGGTGGAAAATTATATATCAGATACAAATATTTCTAATGTGGAAGTGAAGCAATTGTACAAGGATAAGGAAACTCTAATGGTTGTAATGGCAAAATACAAAATAAAGCTTAGCTTCAATTTTAGAGTTAAAAGATCTGATAGCAAAAGGTATGTGATACTTCAATCTTACAACATTCTTCATTTTTTATAATTTATTTGCTATTATGTTGATCATGATACACAAATAAAATGTGTTACGTGCAATTGTAGGTGTTAGGTATCATGTTCATTTTGAGTTACTTCTAGTTGTTAATGTATTAATTAAGAAGGATAGGTGTGTGTATTGTGTTCATTAGATACAATAAAGTATCATGTGCATTTTGAGTTACCTCTGTTTATTAAAGTATCAATTAAGAATGATAAGTGAAATCAGGTTAATAAGTGGATTTTGAATTTGTTATCTGATTTGTATATCAACAATATAAATTGAGTCGTCATCAAACTGTGTGATATATTAATATGTGTGCACATTACTATTTAACTAAAAATATTTGTAATAATGTATGTTGTACTATTATTTTATTTTTAATATTATGAATTGATACATTAAACCTGATCAAATAACAAATATATATGGTATAATTGCAGCTACGTATTAGTATGTTATTTAGATGATTGTTGTTAGAATTTCAAGGCGTCTGTTAGGAAAAATACGGACATATTCAAAGTGAGATACTTCAATAGTGAACATACCTGTCCATTGAGGGATAGGGTATTAAGTAAGGTACATGCTACTGTTAGGTTTGTTAGTGGCGTGGCAACTCCAAAGTTAGTGAATCATAAAAGAAAACATACTCCAAACAATATAATTGATGATGTTAGGTCACTATATAGAGTTGAAATTTTTTACCAACAAGCATGGTGTGCTAAAGAACATGCATTGGAGATGATAAGGGGTAAACCTGCAGATGGATATAAACAGATGCCAAAATACATATATATGTTGGAAACTTTGTATCCAAATTCATATATACGGATGTACAAGTGGAAAAAAAATGAGTTTATGTGTCTTTTCATATCATTAAGGCCAATGGTTTGAGTTTTGTAGGCCTGTTGTTGTTGTTGATGCTTCACATCTTAGTGGAGCTTATCGAGGGACATTTGTATCGGCAAGTACACTCGATGGGGCAGGTATGTCATGTTTTTTATTAATTTAATTTTTTAAGATAGTAATATAACATCCTACAACAATTATGTATAAGGAATCATAATGTTGTGTGTTTCAATGTTAAGGTTGTATATTGTTGTTAGCCTATGGAATTGTAGACACGGAAAATGATTGTTCATGGACATGGTTCTTCCAACAGTTTAAAAATGTATTTGGTGATAGAGAATAAATGTGTGTTGTATCAGATAGAAATGAAAGCATAATGAAGAGTGTAAGTATTGTTTATCCAAATGTTCCTCATTTTGCATACATATGGCACCTCTGGAAAAATGTGTGTACATACTTCAGGAGAAGCAGATCCATACTAAGTGATCTGTTCTATTTAATGGCAAAGGCTTATCGGAAAGATGATTTTGAAAAATTAATGGCTAAAGTGGAATAAGTATATGGCAGAGTTAAGAAGTATCTTCAAGATGTTGGGTATGAAAGGTGGGCTAGATCTTATGCAACAGTGAACAGGGGGAGAATGATGACTTCGAACATAGCAGAATGTATCAATGGTTGCCTTGTTGATGTACGACAATTACCTATTATAGACTTTCTGGAAGAAGATAGAATTCTATTTGGTACTTGGAATTGCAAAAATCGAGAAATAGCATCTTATACAAAGGAAACATTAGGGAGAAGATTTGAAGAAATATTGATTATAAACGCATCCAAATGTGCGAAAATGAAGGTACATGTCTGTATTAGAAGTATTATGTTTCTAGCTTTACTTCTCATTATATTGTTATGTATACCAAATCAAAATTCGTTTAATGTGTCTCTAATTTTTAAACATTTGCAGGTTGTTGCATCTTCTGAATATATTTTTGCAATGTATGAAGGTGGGATAAGATACATTGTTTGTCTTGGGAGGAAAACTTGTTCATGTGGTAGATTTCAACATGACGAGATACCTTGTGCGCACGCAATGGCTGTTTTGAAGAAGAGGAATATTAAAGATGTACACCCCTACTGCTCTAATTACTATAAACATGATGCATTAACAAACACATATGCAGTTCCAATAGAATCAATGTCAGACAAAAGTGATTGGATAGCTCCGGAATGTGTTTTGGAAGAAGTCGTCTTGCCACCAAGATACAAAAAAATGCCTGGAAGGCCAAGAAAAATAGGAAGAAAAATCTAGATGAAAAGATTACCACAAACACGAACTGTTGTGGACAATGTGGACAGGAAGGTCATAATAGAAGAACATGTACTTTCTTCCCGAAAGATTCTTGATGCTTGCTTTTTAGAAGTACTTTTATGTTGCATTTCTAATAATTCTCAAATTTGATACTTTACTAAGTACTTTTAGGTTACTATTTTATGATGCAACATATGAAAAATGTTATGTTTTGAATTCTGGCTATATTTTTTTATTGTGAATTTCTGATAAAGTTAGTTTGATATGCATTGATGTGTCTGATACTTAATTGTTTGTAAATTTTGTATGGGATAGAATAATAGTATCAATAGTTGTAATGTGTGTCAAAGTTAAAAGAGATAACATATAGAGAAGGTATCATTTGAAGCAATTATATATCATATACATAATATCTTCTTCTAAATTTTGTATCTACTAATAATAGAGTACCGGAAGTTATATTTTTTACCAATATTATATATCATATACATACAATTTTGATATTTGTGGACGCAATTGTGTTTCATGTACATAATAATTTTCTGGAAATTTAATATCAAATTAAAAAAAGTTAGAGTAATTTTAGAATCAATTTTGTGTATTTGATACTTAATATCGTTGAAACGATGTGTGCCAAAGTTAAAAGAGACAACATGTAAAAAAGGTATCATTTCAAGCAATGATATATCATATACATAATATCTTCTTATAAATTTTGTATCTTCTAATAATAGAGTATCGAAAGTTGTATTTTTTACCAATATTATATTTCATATACATACAATTTTGATATTTGTGGACGCAATTGTGTTTCATGTACATAATAATTTTCTGAAAATTTAATATCAGCTTAAAAAAAGTTTGAGTAATTTTAGTATCAATTTTGTGTATTTGATACTTAATATCTTTGTAACAATGTGTGCCAAAGTTAAAAGAGACAACATGTAAAAAAGGTATCATTTGAAGCAATGATATATCAAATACATAATATCTTCTTCTAAATTTTGTATCTACTAATAATAAAGTATCGGATATTGTATTTTTTACCAATATTATATATTATATACATCAATTTTGATATTTGTGAACGCAATTGTGTTTCATGTACATAATAATTTTCTGGAAATTTAATATCATCTTAAAAAAAGTTTGAGTAATTTTGGTATCACTTTTGTGTATTTGATACTTAATATCTTTGTGACTTTGGCATGAAATAATAAAATCGTATCAATTTGAGATGTTTGAAGAACCTAAGTATCATATACATAATATTATGTAAATGATAATGATTTAGTATCATCTGTTGAGATTTGTACCAATCTTATAAGATATAATTTGTACCAGTTGTGTGAAGAATAAAATTTTGTTATTTGTGAAAACAATTATGTATCATAAACTTGATAATTTTGTGGAAATTTTGTATCAGATTCACTGTAGTATAAGCTGTAGTGATATGTATAATACTTATAATATACAAAAATTAATAAAGTATTAAAATGTATTGAAAACAAATTTAAAAGCGACATAAAAATTATGGACATAAAAACTCTTCAAATTTAGAAGTATGAATTACTTAGAAATATAATGTTGACCTGGGGAGGAATACTCCAAAACACTTAATGTATCTTCAAAACAATAAAACTTCATTCATATCTTGACTGTAAGTCAGTAAATAAACTATTATTCTACATTAACCAACTCATCATCTGTCAATGGAATGAAGACACCCTTTAGCCTTGTAGGATCATCATTCTCGCTAACGTATCCCACCTTGGCCTTGTCGGTACCATATTTCCATAACAATGTTGCATATCTTGAGCGAAGATAGTCACTTTGAAAAGGAATCGATGGGACCTTCATTTCGTCACTCAGAAATTCAGCAAAAGCAGCTACATACGTTCCACAGTCACTACAAACAAAAAGAAGATACATTATAAATTGAATGAAATGTGTAAGTAAAGTTGGGTGGATACAATACTGACAGGCTATCGCTCTCTTGTTGCATAATGTCTCGAGCAAATTACACCGCAAATGGACGTTGTGGACTCAACAATTCACTAGTTTTGTTGTCTTTATATGCATTCAATGTTGTCCAATCAATTCTATCGGTTTTATCAAAGAATCCACTATCCTGAAGGTAGTTAGGAAGGATGATAGACAATTGTTTTATCTCATCAGATTGAACTTTCTTCCTTGATCCCAAAGATGAGTCATAAACTCATATTAACCTTTCCCTTAAAACAACCACAGCCAACACCCAATGAAATTCTTCACAATTGATTGGAATATATACCTCATCTACCAGATGTCATGGTAAAGCAGCAGGGACAGAAAATTCATTAATGATGTCTTTGATGGACCTTTCATATACAGATACAACATCAGCTCAGGCAATGTGTTCCTGTGTACTAAGAGTATCATCTGCAGGACTGCAATAATATCTTTTGTACACATTGTTGAAATAGGACTTGAACAAAGAGTTGCAGGTAGTGTATATGTATTGATCCATGCTTCTTAGTTTTGACTTCTTGCGTAGATAGTAAAAAATTACATCTATGTGCTGCAAAAATAAAGAGAAAAAGAACAGAATACATAAAACAACAATATATGATAAAAACTAAATGATACATATAACAATTGACAAATACAAGTAGTAATCTGAATTTTTAAGTTATACATGTTAATTGTGTATCATATATATAAATGCATAAGTACTCCCAGCCTATGCCCAAAATCCCTGAGACACACCTAACACATTTACTAAGGTCCTATTACCCCCCCCCCCCGAACTTATTTTTTAATTAATTTTTTACCACTTTTCGGCTTACGTGGCAATATAAACCAA
>JAJOOF010001352.1:0-25235 GCA_029582545.1 Solanum lignicaule | reverse complement strand
TGAATCTGAGTACTACAATGGAAGAAAGATCAACACTCAAAGAGAAAGATCGAGTTAGTGGGTACCTTTTTCTAACTGGCAATCAACGTTTCGATCTTTCAGAGATCCCTTCACCCACCTCAGCTACTGATATACAATCGACAGATCCCAACTGGGAGCTCAATTTGTGGAGCTCCATGGCTAATCGATGAAGAGGCCGTGGTGGAGTTGATATTCCAGAGGACTGACCTTTCCACTTTCCTTTTATGATATTTTTGTTCTATTTAATTTATGGATTTATTGCTGATTTTATGGATTTAGCACTTTGGGCTAAGTCCTTTTGTATATTTTATCATTTTAATAAATCGGCCCTCCTGGGTCTTTAAATTTAAAAAAAATCACATCCACAATTTTGTATTGAATTTAAGTTATAGAATTGATGATGAATGTAAATATTTAACTAAAAATATTCATTATATCTTAATTCTTCTTTTTTATTTTTCCTTTTAATAGAAATATTTTCTTGTTATATCTAACCAAATCAAATTCTTTATACACTTTGCTATTGTTATAGATTTTTTCTCTCTCCATGGAAAATTATTTTCTTGTTAAGTTCATAGACAATAACAAATAAGAAAGCTAAGGGAAAGGTACATTATTTCCTTTTAAGGTTAGATTACGTTAGGCGAAAAAGGCATGTCCTTAAATTTGAGTGAGTAAACTAGACTTCTAAGGATTTGATTATTTTGGTATGCGTTGGCGTCAGCGTTGCATCTCTAATTTTGCAGTAAAAGTAGTGTCTTTTATAGCTTGTTGAATCTGTCTGAAACCAAAAACCAAAAACCAAAAACTTAACATACCAAAGCTAGTTAGATAAATGAACTGCTTTGCTATTGAAGGAGGAACAAAAAACACTAAATTGTGGACAAGAGAGTATCATAAACTATTTTAAATATCACTTAACATATAAACCATCATCTTAAATGTTGATAAGCAAGAGAACATACAGTAGAACAATTAACTAAAACATCACAAAATCATTTTTCCATTGACAGCTTCTTCTCCTGTAAAATACAAAAGATATATCAACTACCTGTTTACTTATAATGTTTAGGACTGTCATTTGCAGCAGAGTGAGTAAAAGGAATTGAAGAAA
This sequence comes from Solanum lignicaule, assembly GCA_029582545.1. NCBI lineage: Eukaryota > Viridiplantae > Streptophyta > Magnoliopsida > Solanales > Solanaceae > Solanum > Solanum lignicaule. Next base: position 24,100 of record JAJOOF010001352.1, on the reverse strand, counting down.
TAATCATTGGGGATTGAGATTTATTACCTCTATGATTATGAAGAGGCCGAAATAGGACATCAATATATCCTTGAAAAGCTTCATCGAAAAGGAGTTCTCTCCACACCTTTCATTCTCTCAGGAATCTCTTTTAGCTTTGGACAACGATGGATACCAAGACCTTTAATCAGAGGCATGGCACTTGTGGCTAAATGCCATCTTTCCAAGTTCTCAAGACAATCAAGAAGAAGGATCTCCAGTTGACTGAAGCTGTTATCACTGCATGTAATTTCTTTTCCTTCATAAGCTCTAAAAAATTCGAGATTCCTTAGGTTTGGCAACATTCCCAAAATAGGCATCGGATCTTCTGTCAGTTTTGAGTTCTCAAGAGTCAGCGTTGTTATGGAATTTGGAAATTGGTCCGACAGAGGCAGTTTCTCAATTCCCCCTTGTAACCACAATTTGTGGAGCTTTTGACAAGAATTAACAAATTCAAGGGCTGGGAATGATTCATCATCTTTACACAACAATCTGAGAGTGCTAAGGTTTTTCAAGCTGCTAATGTTGTTTAGGGAGTAGGATTTCTTAATATAATGCATACTTAATTCTCGAAGATTGACTAAATCAATAGGGTCAACATCTTTCCACTGATCACAACCAACGCCTTTAAGAACTTGAAGACTTGTGAGTTTGCTTATACGTTTCAGAGGTTTTGAATACAGAGCAACCAAATGTCTTAGATTTATTAGGTCAGCTGTCTCGCGGGGTAGTTGGCATGAGTACCCATAGTCATTGACAAGAAGCGTCTGTAAATTCTTGAGGTTGCCAATGGAAGAGGGAAGATAATAGATACCTCTCAATCTTAAGAACTTGAGGTGGTACAAACTTCCTATGGCATCAGGTACTATAGACGTATTGTCAACACGAATCTCCAAGTACAACACATATAGATGTTGGAACACATTACGGAACTTTATAAGACTCATCTTTAAAAAGTCTGGATCAAGGAACATAAGTGACCTCAATTTAAAGTTAGAAAGATCAAGTGAGAGATACCGATTTCCTTGACTATGAATGGAATGTCTCAGACAAAAGGAGGATATGGAGTGCTTTCTTGGATCATAAATGTCCAAAAAGTTCACCTCCAATGCTTTTTGTACAGCAAGATCGCGAAGTAGATCATGAATCCTACATTTACTGACTTTTTCCCAAAATGTTCTTACCACTTGTATCAAGCTTCGTCTTATCAGCTCATTCAAGAAGCCTTCAGCAACATCTTCCATTATTTCTTTACCTGTTGGTACGAATCCTTCAGCCATCCACAACCATAATATGTGATCAACACGGACCACACAATCTTCTGGAAATATACCAAAGTACAGGAAACACTGCTTGAGTGCAGTTGACAAATCGTTGTAGCTCAATGATAGTATGTAGGAGACTTCAATAGAGTCGTCTTTAATGTTCTGCCAAAGGTTGTCCTTCACTTTTTGCCATTCTTCTAGCCCTCTTTTATGTGAAAGTAGTCCGCTTAAAACAACAATTGCAAGAGGTAAACCTCCACACTTGTCCACCATATCCTTAGCTACCCTTTCCATCGCTGAGACCATTGCCCGAACATCGAGTAGTTTCCTACAAAAGAGATCCCAACTTTCTTCTTGGCTCAGGAAACGAAGGTTATGGACAAAACCTCTGTTGTCAGCTCTTTCCGCAACATCATGTTTCCGCGTGGTAATAATAACTCTGCTGCCATTCTTGCTTTCTGGGAATGCTCTTTTCAAACTCTCCCATGCTTCTCTCTGCCATACATCATCAACCACTACAAGGTATTTGACTTCTTTCAATAGATCACGAAGGTAAATTTCTAGATCGCTTTCTGTCATCCTTTCCAAGAAATCTAGAGTTCCCTTTGTGCAACCTTGGATGGATTTTATGATAGTCTTAAGAAGATCCATTCTGTTGTACTCTTGAGAAACACATATCCAAGCGCGTGTAGAGAAGCTTGAGACTATATTAGGACTGTTGTAGAGGTTTCTTGCAAGAGTGGTCTTGCCTAATCCTCCCATGCCATGAATGGAGATGACGCTTCTACGTGGCTCTGCTTTGAGAAGTTCAGCTAGCAATGTTTGTACAACATCCTGAAAGCCGACAAAAATGTGATCCTCATCTACATATGAGGTTGTTCTCCTCAAGGTTCTAAACATGTCAGACTGATTGTTTGGGTGATTACTTGGCCCTTCTCCTGCATTATTGATATCTCTAATGCCATAAGTCTCTCGTTTGCGAGAGATATCCATGATTCGATGCTTGAGTGAGTGGATCTCCTTGTTAACGTTGTAGAATTTTGCCTCTTTCCTGCAGATGCATGTGTAAGCCTTCAGACGACTAGCAAGTCTATCGTCGTCAGCTTTTCCAGCCTCGAAGCTATAAGTCTCGAGTATAGCAACGACATCATTAGCAACAGAGTTGATTTCAAACACCCATTGTTGAACTCTTTGATCATCAACTTGCTTTTTTTCTGCATCTTTGAGGAATGACTGCATGAAGAAGAGCTCATTCTGCAGCCACTGCACATCTTGTCTGAGACTTAAACGCAGGGAAGCTTCCTGTATGAGAAAATCCCCTAGTTTCTTAACCGCAAAAGACACAAAGGCGGCATCAACCATCTTCAGCTTAATGTGAGGTGGAAAAAGAGGTTTGTATAAAAGATATTGGGAGAAAGCTGAAGAATGAAATACAGAGATAGCAAGTTGAAGTAACTGAATCCTAGACAAATGTTGATGATAATGCTTTGTGGAAAAAGAATTAGAGAAATAAAAGTGAAATGTGCCCCATTTGACTGGGAAAGAGAAGATGGAAGTGTTTTCATTTTCAAATATTAGAGCAATGAAAGTGAAATGTGCCCCATTTTTTTATATGGAGAATTAAAATGTTCTCAAAAGAAGAAACTAAAGCATCTTTCAACAACCATTACACAACTTGTGGAAAAATTTATATGGAGAAAAGTCTAATAATAACAATTATATGTGTTGTACAATGGTCCACCTAATAAAAAGTATTACGATTGTCCAATATGTCAAACACGAATGTGGAAAATGAACAAGAAAAATTAGAGCAATGAAAGTGAAATGTGGCCCATTTGACTGGGCAAGAGAAATGTAGCCCTATGATGTTGATGATGGAGTTGAAGAAAATGGTAAAGAGTGACGAAATTGGCAATTGGCATTGTCGGTTGAGAATATAATGAAATAAAGAAACTTATAGGCTTAAGTCATCTGCGACCAAGCTGCAATAAAGAAGTCCTTAAAAATTGTTGTAAATCGGTAAGGACGGAGAACAAAGCTAAAGGAAAGGAACATTAGACCTGCTCGGTATCATCAGCTTGCAGCTTATGTGGTCCAATGTTAATATTTTCCTCTGCATCTTTGAGGAAAGAGCAGCTCATTTCTCAACTGTTACACATCCTCTCTTCGACTTGTATGAGGTGTTAAAGTGTGTGATCGTCTCATCTGAAAACTTAAGCTGTGAATTTAACTTATAATCTTCTTGTGTATGAAGTACAGTTTTGTTGTTGTATTGATATACCCAACCTAATATTATGGTGAAATTGATGTATTCACTGCGAAAAAGCATAGTTGAGATAACGTGCATTGTGATTTCCTGTTACTTGAATTTATGAACAGCAATCTGTACTTTGTCAACTGCCTTTTTTGTGAAAAACTGATGTGTGCCATTGTATATTTCTGTTTTGTTACTCTGTAGTCGTATTTGGTGTTGTTTCCGCCATTCATCCTATGCAATCATGAAGTGAAAATAATCAAAATGCTCCTCAATATATGAGCTTTGGTTCCATTTGGTACGTAAAGTATAAACATGATGGAAATAGCCCTTAATGTATTCCAAAAAAAAAGTGATCAATTTGGTCCTAAGCCGTATAAGTAAAGACAATCACTACTTTTGCTCTCAAAATTAACTGAGACCCTCGACATCTTCCTCCATACACGGCCCAATAATGAAGATATTCTATGCTTTCTTCCATATTCTATTGAATATATTTACTATACAATTGCATTTTTTTCAAGCCCTACCCTGCATCGAAAGTTCTCCCATGGCTCTTTCATGTTAGGACTAGGAATTTTGATGTGGTTTCTGAAATCAAATTGAACGATACAAGAAGGTACCTTTGTTTTGTAGTTTGATAGCTCATTTGCAATGCACATATCAAGGGATCATGAATGTTACTACTTAATGCCTAGAAAATTGAGATAGACCAAGTTGCATATGGCATCGATCAGGTGGAACAATTAATCAAAACATCAGAAAATCAGTTTTGCATAGAATCCCAAAAACAATTCTCTTTCGAACCAATTCCACACACTCAAAACAAATACAATTTAAACACTAAAAACACACTCCTGAAACCTGATTAATGCTCCCTTCAACTGCTTCTTTCTTCCCCCTGCTCATGACAGTATCAAGTGTCAACCAAATGATATATTGCTCATTAAACTCAATGTATGTTTGGTACGATAAAAGTCATCGAGGAAATATTTGTAATTTGATTACAAAAATAGTTTCATAAAAAAGGGTGAGAGTCACTTTTTATAGAAGTGTATTTAATGTAAAAAAAAAGATAGAAAATCAAAACTAATACTAACATATTACCTCTACGATTATGAAACAAGCCAAAAAGGAGTTCTGTCCACTTCTTGCATTCTCTTGGGAATATGAGATAGATGTGGACAGTATTTGATATCAAGACCTTTAATTGAAGGCATGGCACTTGTGGATAAATGCCTGTTTCTAACTTGTCAAGATGATGAAGACGAAGGAACTCGAGTCGACTGAAGTTGTTAACACTGCACGTTATTTCTTTTCCTTCATAAGCTTCTTCTAATTCGAGATTCCTTAGGTTTGGCAACATTCCCAAAATAGGCATCGGATCTTCCATGAGTTTTGACTTCCAAAGAACCATCATTGTGATGGAATCTGGAAACAGAGGAAGTTTCTCTATTTTCCCTCTTAACCATAATTTCTGGAGCTTTTGACAAGAATTAACAAATTTAAGAGATGGGAATGATTCATCAGCATAACACAATAATCTGAGAGTGCTAAGGTTTTTCAAGCTGCTAATGTTGTTTAGGGAGTAAGATCTGTTAATATAATCCATGCTTAATTCTCGAAGATTGACTAAATCAACAGGGTCAACATCTTTCCACTGATCACAACGAAAGCCTTTAAGAACTTGAAGACTCGTGAGTTTGTTTATACATTTCAGAGGCTCTGAATATGGAGCAACTAAATGTCTTAGATTTATTAGGTCAGCTGTCTTTTGGGGTAGACGGCTAAACCCTCCATGGTCATTGACAAGAAGTGTCCGTAAATTCTTGAGGTTGCTAATGGAGGAGGGAATATTACAGACACCTCTCAAGCTTAAGAACTTGAGGTGGTACAAACTTCCTATGACATCAGTCATAACATAACCTCCAATATCCAAGTACAACACATATATATGTCGGAACACACTACTGAAGTTTGTAAGATGCATGTTACGAAAATCTGGATCGAAGAACATAATTGACCTCAACTTCAAGTAAGAAAGATCAAGTGAGAGGTACCTTTCTCCTTGACCATGAATCACATGTCTGATACATAAGGAGGATATGGAGTGCTTTTTTGGATCATAAATGTCAAAGAATTTTATATCAAATGCCTTTTGTACGGCAAGATCACGAAGTAAATCATGAACCTTACATACAGTAACTTTTTCCCAAAATGAACGTACCTCTTGTATCAAGCTTCGTCTTATCAGCTCACTCAAGAAGCCTTCAGCGACATCCTCCATTCTTTCTTCTCCATTTGGTATGAAACCCTCGGCCATCCACAACAGTATTATCTTTTCAGCATCGACCTCTTGATCTTCTGGAAAAATACCAAAGTACAGAAAACACTGCTTGAGCGTAGCTGACAAATCGTTGTAGCTCAATGATAGTATGTAGGAGATTTCAATGGAGTCATCTTGAATGTTCTGCCAAAAGTGGTCTTTCACCTTTTGCCATTCGTCTAGCCCCCTTTTATGTGAAAGTAGTCCGCTCAATACAACAATTGCAAGAGGTAAGCCTCTACACTTTTCCACCATATCTCTAGCTATCCTTACCATTTCTGGAACCATTGCCCGAACATCAAGTTGTTTCCTACAAAAGAGGTCCCAACTTTCTTCTCGGCTTAGGAAACGAAGGTTATGGACAAAACCTCTGTTGTCAGCTCTTTCCGCAACATCATGTTTCCGCGTGGTAATAATAACTCTGCTGCCATTCTTGCTTTCTGGGAATGCTCTTTTCAAACTCTCCCATGCTTCTCTCTGCCATACATCATCAACCACTACAAGGTATTTGACTTCTTTCAATAGATCACGAAGGTAAATTTCTAGATCGCTTTCTGTCATCCTTTCCAAGAAATCTAGAGTTCCCTTTGTGCGACCTTGGATGGATTTTATGATAGTCTTAAGAAGATCCATTGTGTTGTACTCTTGAGAAACACATATCCAAGCGCGTGTAGGGAAGCTTGAGACTATATTAGGACTGTTGTAGAGGTTTCTTGCAAGAGTGGTCTTGCCTAATCCTCCCATGCCATGAATGGAGATGACGCTTCTACGTGGCTCTGCTTTGAGAAGTTCAGCTAGCAATTTTTGTACAACATCCTGAAGTCCAACAAAAATGTTATCCTGGTCATCCACATATGAGGTAGTTCTCCTCAATTTTCTAACCTGATTACTTGACCCTTCTCCAGCATTATTGATATTTGTAATACCATAAGTGTCTCGTTTGCGAGAGATATCCATGATTCGTTGCTTGAGTGATTGGATCTCCTCAGCGACATTGTAGAATTTCTTCTCCTTCCTACATATGCAAGCACAAGCCTTGAGACGACTAGCACCTTTACCAGCCTCGAAGCTGTAAGTCTCGAGTATAGCAACAGCGTCATTTGCAATAGAGTTGATCTCAAACACCCATTGTTGAACTCTTTGATCACCACTTTGCTTTTGTTCTGCCTCTCTGAGGAAAGACTGCATGAATAGTAGCTCATTTCTTAGCGACTCAACTTCCTTTCTCAGATTTTTACGCAGGGAAACTTTCTGTATTAGGAAATCACCCAATTTTTGAACTGCAAATGACACAAAGGCATCAGTCATCTTTAGGAATACTACTTTTGATTGAAAAATAAAATAAAAAAGAGGGGTAGCTGTATGGAAATAATATTGGAAGCAGTAGAATGAAAGTTTGATAAGAGATGAATATTGTTATCATTTGGAATTCAATATTTAAAGCTTAAACGACGGCCATCCACCGCCGGTGGGTGGTATTCATTTTTCAATTACAGATTTCCCAACACTAAACGAATCTGCTAGTATTGATCCCAAAAATCCTAAGATGTCTGTAGAGAAGTCTTTTGCCAATTCTCTCAATCAGACAGAACAACAAACAAATGAAGCATTGCGCAAAGAAGTTTCAGTAGTTGGAGGAATACCGCAGGTAAAATGGACAGAAGAAGAGGTAGAAAGGATGAATCAAATTGAAGACCTACAATTTGCAGTGATCGGAAAGTTTACATATGAATGGTATGACTTGGAGGAACTAAGGAGAATTATTCCTCAACAATGTGAAATTAGGGGAGGATGTCAGATTGGATTACTCCGCAGCAAACACATTCTTATACGTCTGACTCAACAAGAAGATTTTATTAATATGGTATCAAAGGGGGCCTTCTACATCACAAGCAGAGACGGATATTCATATCTTATGCGTACACTAATCTATGACTCTAGGTTTAAGGTTAATGAGGAAACATCAATGGCAATGGCGTGGATCTCGTTTCCTAACCTACTACCCACTTTTTTTGTCAAAGAATGTTTATTTTCTTTAGCATCAGCAGTGGGTAAGCCGATCCAACTAGATCAAGCAACCATTAATAAGACGAGACCAAGTTGTGCGCGTGTGAAGGTAATGGTGGATTTAAAAGGTGATTGTCCAAAGGCAGTGGAGATGCAGATAGAAAATCAAGTCACTGGAGAAATAAGGACTAATATGGTTACTATAAATTATGATTACGTTCTGCAATACTGTATACAATGCAAGATGCAGGGTCATAACAAAGAGGAATGTAGAAGCACAAATATATCAAAACAAAAAACAGAAAACAATGTTCAGCAGCCGAAAGAAGTTGCTCAGTCCAGTTCACACATTTCAAAAAGGGAAAGCTAAAGTTCTCTCAAGCGGCAAAGTAGTTGGGGATCCTGGACACTGGAATGTGGTGCGAGATAACATAAAAAATATAAGCAATAAGGAGAAACATGATAATCAAATGACAGTCACTACAGAGAACTCTTTTGATGCTCTCACGCAAGAGGAGATCACACAGGCAGATTTCAACATAGGCAGCCATTCCAATAGTAAAACAAAGCAAGACAAGGGGGTGGAAAAGGAGCAGCCCATTTCAGCAAAAGAATGGGTGACCAGGTCCTTTGGACAGGTTTTACAAGGAGAAGCCTCGACGGCTACAATTCCTCTGCAGCATGACAATATGGATCAAAATCAGCAACACAATACACATGAAAATGAGCATGGCAATGAAAATCATGAATCAATTAATATGGAAGATAAACAACAAACCTGTCGAGATAGTTGGGCAGTTGTAGTGTATAACAAACACAACAGTCAAATTCCTCAAATATGCAATGAAAAGAGAAGGGAATATAGAGGGAATATTGATAATAAGTTGGCAATAGTAGTCAATCCTACATATTTTCAAATTGAAGAAGCACAAATCCTTGCTATAAGGGAATCTCCAAATAAAGTTCTCCATGATATTATTACTCATAATGTGGAGGAGAATGCATTGTTGGAGATAGAAGGCCTAGGAGTGACTACTAAAGTAAATAAGGATGATGATGATGATGTTCTGGCTCACATAGACAAGGAGGCAGATTTATCTCCTAGAATCTTGAAGGCTGCAAGGAAAGAGAAGAAACAAGGGAATGGAGATAGTGCTCAACCCATCAGAATACAACCAAAGAGATATAAAGCGTATAATAGATGATGAAATCATTTATTTGGAATATAAGGTTAGTGAAGTCTCAACAAGCGTTTCAAAGGGTTCAGATGTTACACAATGTTCACAAGTTCTCATTTATTGCTCTTCTAGAGCCTTTTCAAGACAGTAGACACATCAACAAGTATAGAAGGAGGTTGAGAATGCCTTTTGCTACTTCCAATTGTAATGGAAAAATATGGGTCTTTACAAATCCTGATTTTGACATTATAGTTGTTAGTAACACAGATCAACAATTGACTCTTAATTTAAAGCACCAGACCCAACAACACAACTTTTATGTCACTATTGTGTATGCCAAGTGTAGTGCTGTTGAAAGAGTATCGTTGTGGGAAGATATATATCACTTGGCAGATGACATGAATAGCTCTTGGCTTATTGGAGGAGATTTTAATGTTGTATTGAATGCTGAAGAAAAGATAGGGGGTCTGCCGGTAGAAGCTATTGATCATGAGGATTTTGATTGCTGTATTGAAACTTGTGAACTATCTAAAGTTCAATACAAAGGGAATCCATTTACATGGTGGAATGGTAGAGCCGGTAGTGATTGTATATTTGAGAGGTTGGACAGAATACTCATCAATCAAGAGATGAGTAATTGGTTCAATCACATTGAGGTGGAACATTTACCAAGGACTGGATCTGACCATGCCCCTATGTTTATTACTTGTGAAGAAACTAACCCTATAAAGAAGAAACCATTCAGGTTCCTGAAATTCTGGACAGAGCATAAAGATTTTAAGGAGGTCGTGAGACAAAATTGGGTTTCTAATACTATTAATCCTTTTATAGCTTTTAAGGAGAACATTAAAAGGGTTAAAACTGCTCTAACTAGATGGAGCAAGGATACATATGGAGACATTTTCAAACAATTAATCATCGGGGAGGATATAATGAGAATCAAAGAGAAATTATTTGAAGATGTGCCAAATGAAATTAATAGAGCAGTTTTGCAGAAGACTGAAGCTGAATTTAAAAGATATCTTCACTTTGAAGAAATCTATTGGCAACAAAAAGCTGGTTATGAATGGTTTGATAATGGAGATAGAAATACTAGATTCTTTCATAGTATAGTAAAGGGCAGAAGAAAAAGGCTACATTTGCAGAGAATTCAGAACAGACATGGGGTATGGTTGGAAGAAGAAGAGGCCATAGCTTTTGAATCCATTGACTTTTATCAAAAGCAATTCACACAAGAGAGGGATGCGACTGATTTTCCTTTACTAAGGCATATTCCCACTTTGATCAATGCGGAGGAAAACTCAGTTTTATGCAGAATGCCAGAATTAGAAGAGGTAAAGAATGTTGTATTCAAGCTTAATGGAGACAGTGCTAGTGGTCCTGATGGTTTGACAGGGAGATTTTACCAAAGCTACTGGGACATTGTTGGCATTGATATTCTAGCATTGGTACAGGATTTCTTTCAAGGTAATTCTTTACCTAAGTCCATTACTCATACCAACCTAATTCTGTTACCAAAGAAAGATAATGTACAGTCTTTCTTAGATTTGAGGCCAATCAGTTTGAGTAATTTTATTAATAAGGTCATCTCTAGAATTGTTCATGATAGACTTGAGTCTTTACTTCCAAGGTTGATTTCAAATAATCAATCTAGTTTTGTGAAAGGGAGAAGTATCATTGAAAATGTTCTGCAGACTCAAGAGATTGTTACAACTATTAGAAAAAGGGGTAAGCCCGATAATATGGTAATTAAGCTTGATATGGCCAAAGCTTATGATAGAGTATCATGGTTTTTTCTAATGAAAGTATTAAGAAAAATGGGCTTCTCAAATGATTTGGTTGACATAATATGGAGATTGATTTCCAATAATTGGTACTCTGTACTAATTAATGGACAATCACATGGCTTCTTTCATTCAACTAGAGGAGTGAAACAAAGAGATCCTCTATCTCCGGCATTGTTTATTCTATCAGCAGAGGTCTTATCCAGGTCTTTGAATGCTTTGTTTGATGATGTGCAATATGTAGGGTATGGTTTACCAAAGTGGAGTGCACAAATTAACCACCTGGCTTATGCAGATGATACCATCATTTTTGCGTCTACTGATAATTACTCTTTGAATAGGATAGTTGAAACTTTGCAGGAATATGAAGGTGAATCTGGACAGAAAATTAATAAAGAGAAAAGTGCATTTTATCTTTATCAAAGTACTGCCACAAATATGAGAATAGTGGTGGAGGAATGTACAGGTATGTCTAGGGGTCACTTCCCTTTAAAATACCTAGGTTGTCCCATAACTCATGCGAGGAAAAGAAAAGAGCATTATGCAGATCTCATCAGAAGGGTGAAAGATAAACTTCAGGCTTGGAAAGGAAACATGCTTTCTTTTGGGGGTAAAGAAGTTCTGTTGTCTAGTGTGTTACAAAGCATTCCTATTCATGTACTTTCTGCTATTGTCCCTCCTAATTGCGTGATGAAAGAGCTTCATAGAATTTTTGCAAAATTTTATTGGAGTAACAAGCTTACAGGTAGAAGCAAACATTGGGCTGCATGGGAAAATGTGTGCTTACCAAAAAATGAAGGAGGTTTGGGTTTTAGATCTATGATTGATGTATCTAAAGCTATGTATGCTAAGCTTTGGTGGAAATTTAGAACTCAAAATTCACTATGGGCAAATTTCATGTGGAATAAGTATTGTAAGAAGCAAATTCCCACCCTTGTTCAGTGGAAAGGTGGCTCACAAGTGTGGAAACAAATGTTGGAAAATAGAGAAATAATAGAACAAAACTTGTGGTGGGAACCTAAAGGAGGAACATCTAGCATTTGGTTTGACAATTGGACTAGTCTTGGTCCTTTGTTTCTACATCCGACAGAAGTGCACGGTTGTCATTCTTTGGATGATATTGAGATTTTTTTGAAGGATTCTGGATGGGATTATAATAGTATGCAAGAGTATTTACCTAGTCATATTGTGGATCATGTGAGACAAAGTATGAGCAGGGTAAGACAATCAAATCAAATGGATAAACCTTGGTGGATAAAATCTAGTACTGGCAAGTTCACTGTAAAGTCTGCATGGGAGATTCTTAGAAGTAGGGATGAAGTTTCTGAAGACTTTAAGAGAATTTGGGTGAAGGGGCTACCTTTCAAAATTTCTTTCTTTGGTTGGAGGGTATGGACTTACAGAGTTCCCGTTGCTGATATCATTTCTTCATGGAATCCTAACATTTCTCCCTTATGTCAGTGTTGCAGGGTTCCTGTAAGAGAAACTATTGAACATCTTTTTCTTTCAGGTGAAGTGGCAACTTATATTTGGGATCATTATGCAAGGGCTGCTGGTATACCAGGACCTGGGTTCAAGTTAAATATACCATGAAAAAGTGGTGGGTGGCACAAGGTAATACTAGGCTGAGAATGGTTTTTCAAGCAGTTCCTAACATTATTCTGTGGTTTCTATGGAAGAGGAGGAATACTATCTTACATGGAGGGGTCTATATTAGAAACAAGGTGATTTGGGATATCAATGCTACTATCCACAAGTTTATTAGGTCTCATTTTCACTATGATCATATCCCTAATACTTGGCCTCATATGGTAGCTCTTCTGGAAAGGTTCAGACTTGTGGTTCATTCTAAAATTGTTAAATGGATTCCTCCTCCTATAGGTTGGCTGAAATGTAACACTGATGGGGCCTCTAGAGGAAACCCAGGTCTCAGTGCTTCTGCTTTTTGCTTAAGAAATCACTAAGGCAGGTTTTTGGGGGCTAAGGGGATGAAAATTATTGATTCCACAACTTTAGTGGCTGAAGCTAAGGCTATAAGTGAAGGTTTACAATATTGTTTAGAGAATCATTACTCTAACATTATTATTGAGACTGATTCTTTGGCAATGGTTAACATCATTAATGGAGTCTGGAAAATTCCTTGGAGTGTGAGTATTGAGGTTGGCTCAATTCACAGAATAAGAGATCTCATTTCAGTAAGAGTACAACACTCCTTAAGGGAGGGAAATACTCTTGCTGATTTTTTTGCTAACTTGGTTTTCAATTTTGCAGGTACATATGAATCTAATTCAGATCAAGATGTTCCTAGTGAAGGCAGGAAAATTATCATGATGGACAAAGGAAACACTCCTTACATTAGGACAAAATATATCAGCAGTTCTGCTCAATAGGAGACTGATTTTTTAGGACTATTCTTACAATGTTACTATCTGAATCATAAGTTAAGCTATAGATGTTAAAATTATTGGGAATGGTTTAAGTCTGAAGCAATTTCGGTTGGTTGACAATACTTGCACCCGGTGAGAGCTTTGAGGTGTTCATATGGTACTAAATCAGGACTTTAAACTTTCAAATAGTTAATTATCTATAAGCTTAGCTTGATTCAGATTACTTATATCACTGATTGAAACAATGTGGAATTTTATTTTACTTTTTGATGGCAATATCTAAACTTTTATTGGTGGTATTAATTCCAACTGTGGAATTCAGTCCAGTGAAGTATAGATATTAAGATTGAAATAATTTCTACTATTAAGAGTTTACCTGGTATCAGCAAGTCGACTGCGGGTCAGCTACAAGCGTCATTTTCAAATTTTGATCGGCGTCACCAAGAAGACACAGCTTTAACGATGCAATCTTTGTGGGATTTCTAATCGATGGTAGCACTTATTGGCTATAGAAGAGGCAAATACATCTCTCAAACCTCCAGATGAACAGATCTCACAGGTGGAGCTTCATCTGCAGCTTCAAACCAAAGGCCCCTGATTGCCCGAGGAAATGAACCCCAAACTCGATCGCTACTTCGATCTATGAGTACACAAAGTTCATCTTGGTAGGCTGGCCTCTATATCGAAGGTGGATGGCAGCATTTGAGCTTGTTTGAAATCTTCCTCCAAGCTTTGTCCCTTCAATTCCATCAGTGATATCCATCTGCACTTTCCTTATTTATTTTTATTTTTTATTTTTTAGCTTAATTTTGTTTGTTTTCTTCTTTATTATGGGCTGTGTCACTTTTGGACAAGACCCTTGTAAATAGTTGTTAATTTTTAATAATAGGGCCTTAGAGCCCATCTTTGATTAAAAAAAATATATATATATTTAAAGCTTAAAAAATCTGACAGGGAAAAAGTCTTAAAGTAGAAAGATGATAGAATTGAGGTAAATGATAAAGAGAAGTATATATTCTCTACTAACTGCAAGGCAAGAATTTAAAATTGCATGACACAAGTTATGCTCTAAAGGCATAAGTTTAGTCACACAAGTTGTCTCTTAAGACAAGAAATTATGTCAGATTTTATCTCTACGAGCACGAGATAAAGAGGTTGTTTCAGAAAGACCCTTGGCAATAAGTCCGACAGGGCAAACGTTATTTAAAAAGTTACGTCCATCGAAATTAGATTGTAATTAAGGATATTATAGTCAATATATTTTTGTGGCATAATACATAAATATGTCTTTTAACTTGGCATCAACTCACACTTATGCCCTCCAATTTTGAGTGTGCACAAGTAGACACTTAAACTTTTATAAATTTGATCAAATAGACACACACGTCCTATGCGACACATGACAATTTATGTCATACGTGTATTATGTCACGTAGGACTCATGTGTCTACTTGTTCAACTTTATGCAAGTTTAAGTGTCTATTTGTGCACACCCAAAATTGAAGGCATAAATATGAAATGAGGTCAAGTTAAAGCACATATGTATGTAATTTATGCCTATTTTTATTAAATGAACAATAGAAATAAAATTAAAGACATCGAATTTGAGAGATAAAAATTAAAACTCACCCCAAAATTAGGGCATTTGTGCTAATGATTTTGGCCTATTTTATACCTTTCCAAAAAATATTATTTATTTAAAAAGACATCTCATATTAGAATAAAGGCATTTTAATATTCAGATCAGAAGAGTTGGTTTAATTGTTCCTCCACCTAAATCACTTCACCTAATTAATTATACATCTGTTTTATCTTATGGAAAGACTAGTTACGACATTACGAAAGATTTTTAAAATTTTCAGGGTATTATGTCACTTAAGATTCATGTGTCTACTCGTTCAACTTTATACAAGTTTAAGTGTCTACTTGTGCACACCCAAAATTGGAGAGCATAAATGTGAAATGAGGTTAAGTTAAAGCATATATGTATTATTATTTATGCCTATTTTTATTAAATGAACAATAGAAATAAAACTAAAGACAACGAATTTGAGAGATAAAAATTAAAACTCACCCCAAAATTAGGGCATTTGTGCTAATGATTTTGGTCTATTTTATACCTTTCCAAAAAAACATTATTTATTTAAAAAAACATCTCATATTAGATTAAAGGCATTTTAATATTCAGATCAAAAGAGTTGGTTTAATTGTTCCTCCACCTAAATCACTTCACCTCATTAATTTAACATCTGTTTTATCTTATGGAAAGACTAGTTACGACATTATGAAAGATTTTTAAAATTTTCATGGTATCAATATGGTTATAAAATCATATTATTAATCGTAAAATGAGAAATTTCAAATTTAATCTTTAAATGATAGATACCTTTCTTTTCTTTTTAATTTTCCTTGTTTGAGGAATCTATAGGGAAAAATATGAGCATGGCTTCTCAATTTGAAGATGCGTTTTGTAACTTTGAAGAAATAAAATATTCAATAAGTCAGCACAAATTAATTCGAATTAATCCATGGAGGTTATTCCATAAAAGATTTTGTTAGAACTTGAAGTTCAAGTTCTCAAAATTAATTTGTCGCTAATCACTTTTTTTTTTAAAATAGTGATTTATCAAAATGGAATTATTTTAGTAAAAATTGAGCAAGTTTTGTATTAAATTTTAGTTTTATTTCGTTGGAATTCAAAATTATATTAAAGTTACTTGATAATTGTATAATGACTGATGAGTTATATGAAAATTGTGTTGAAGTTTCGTATGTTATTGTAGTTGTATAAAATTTAGATGAAAGAAAATACCCTTCAAAGATTTAGTGACAATTTTATTCCCTTTAATAAAATTTACTGATCCGTAATTTAATATGTCATCAAAATTTAAAAGTTTGGTTCATCTATGTCAATTTCATTTGAGAACAGACTTATTCATGTCATTATTTGTTAAGTAAAATGACATAGATGAGCTGAACTTTTAACGGATGGCAAAAATGAGTCTGTTAATGTTCAAGTTTAAGGACTTATCTGGTGCCTTTTTTAAGATTATGGTTTGTGTTTGGTTCTTTCACTCTCAAAAGAAGATTAAACCCCAAAAAAACTGTTCAAAAGATGCCTATTTGATTTTCTCATAGTCACTAAATATGTTTTGATATATAATGACTATTAATTGGTTAGCTGCTTTAGCTTTCAGCTGTTTTTGTAAGAATTGCATCAGATGAACCTGTTTTGTAATGGTGATGACATAAATGAGTTGTTTTAATAGTTTGACCACATATTTGAGCCTTTTTCCCTTAATTAAATCATTACAAAATCTTTTTTTTTTTTTGGAATAGAATCCCAAAAAAAAAAAAAAACAGAAAGTTGAAATAATCCAACTTGATTGATGGTTGGAGAAGCCAAGTTGATGAACTTGAATGTCTTCATGTAACAGCTTCTTCTCCTGTTTAACACAAATATTATTTATAGAAAAAAGAAAATAATGAAGAAAGTTATGTAGGATTGAGATTTGTTTGTATATTTACCTTTCCTATTATCAAATAAAACCTCCTATATGCTTGTGAAGATCCACCACATTTAACTTCTCTTCAACATCTTTCATTCTCTCTGGAATCTCCTCCAGCTTTGGACAGCGACTGATAGCAAGACCTTTAATGAGAGGCATGGCACTTGTGGCTAAATGCCATGTTTCTAGGTTCCAAAGATGATAAAGATGAAGGAAGTCTAGTTGACGGAAGCTGTTATCACTGCACATTATTTCTTTTCCATTGTAAGCATCTTCTAATATGAGATCTCTTAGGTTTGGCAACATTCCCAAAATAGGCATCGGATCTTCCATGAGTTTTGACTTCCAAAGAGCCATCATGGTGATGGAATTTGGAAACAGATCTGGCAGTATCTCTATTTTCCCTTTTAACCACAATTTCTGGAGCTTTTCACAACAATTAAGAAAATTAAGGGATGGGAATCGTTCTGAGAGTGTTCCAAAACGTTCCTCACAAAACAATCTGAGAGTACTAAGGTTTTTCAATCTTCTAATCTTGTTTAGGGAGTAAGATCTTTCAATAGAACGCATAGTTAATTCTCGAAGATTGACCAAATCAACAGGGTCAATATCTACCCACTGATTACAACCAATGCCTTAAAAAACATAAAGACTAGTGAGTTTGCTTAGACGTTTCAGAGGTGTTGAATACAGAGCATTTAAATGTCTTAGATTTATTAGGTCAGCTGTCTCGGGGGTTGTACACAATAGTGTCTGCCCTCATTGACAACAAGTGTCTGTAGATTCTTTAGGTTGCCAATGGAAGACGGAAGATCATGGATACCTCTCAATCTTAAGAACTTGAGGTGGTACAAACTTCCTATGGCATCAGGTACTATAGAAATATTGTCAACACGCATCTCCAAATACAACACATATATATGTTGGAACACACTACTGAAGTTTATAAGATTCACGTTCCGAAAATCTGGATCGAAGAATCTAATTGACCTCAACTTTAAGTTAGAAAGATCAAGTGAGAGGTACTTTTCTCCTTGATCATGAATGGCATGTCTGATACATAAGGAGGATATGGAGTGGTTTCTTGGATCATAAATATTAAAGAAGTTTACCTCCAATGCCTTTTGTATGGCAAGATCACGAAGTAAATCATGAACCTTACATTCAGTAACTTTTTCCCAAAATGTTCGAGCCACTTGAACCAAGCTTCGTCTTATTAGCTCATTCAAGAAGCCTTCAGCGACATCCTCCATTCTTTCTTCTCCTCTTGGTATGAAACCCTCGGCCATCCACAACCGTATTATGTTTTCAGCCTCGAGCACTCGATCTTCTGGAAAAATACCAAAGTACAGAAAACACTGCTTGAGCGCAGTTGACAAATCATTGTAGCTTAATGATAATATGTAGGAGATTTCAATAGAGTCATCTTCAATGTTCTTCCAAAGGCGGTCTTTCACCTTTTGCCATTCGTTTAGCCCCTTTTTATGCGAAAGTAGTCCGCTCAATACAACAATTGCAAGAGGTAAGCCTCCACACTTGTTCACCATATCCTTAGCTAGCCTCTCCATTGTGGAGGTCATTGGTCGAACATCAAGTAGTTTCCTACAAAAGAGATCCCAACTTTCTTCTTGGCTTAGGAAACGAAGTTTATGGACAAAACCTCTGCTGTCTGCTCTTTCAGCAACATCCTCTTTGCGCGTGGTGATAATAACTCTGTTGCCATTCTTGCTATCCGGGAATGCTCTTTTCAAACTCTCCCATGCTTCTCTCTGCCATACATCATCAACCACCACAAGGTATTTGCGTTTTTTTAAAAGATCACGAAGGTAAATTTCTAGATCTCTTTCTGTCATCCTTTCCAACAAATCTAGAGTTTCCTTGGTGCAACCTTGGATGGATTTTATGATATACCTGAGGAGATCCACGGTGTTGTACTCTTGAGAAACACATATCCAAGCTCGTGTATGGAAGCTATTGACTATATCAGGACTGATGTAGAGATTTCTTGCAAGAGTGGTCTTGCCTAAACCACCCATGCCATAAATGGAGATGATGCTTCGACAAGGCTCTGCTTTGAGAAGTTCAGATAGCAATCTTTCTACAACATCCTGAAATCCAACAAAAATGTGATCCTGACCATCCACATAGGAGGTAGTTCTCCTCAATGTTGTAATCATGGCAGACTGATTGTTTGGCCGATTACTTGGTCCATCTCCTGCATTATTATTGATATTTGTAATACCATAAGTCTCTCGCTTGCGAGAGATATCCATAATTCGTTGCTTGAGTGATTGGATCTCCTTGGAGACTTTGTAGAATTTGGTGTCCTTCTTACAGATGCAAGCGCAAGCCTTGAGACAATTAGCAAATCCATCGTCACCTTTACCAGCCTTGAAGCTGTAAGTCTCTAGTATAGCGATAGCGTCATTTGCAATAGAGTTGATCTCAAACACCCATTGTTGAACTCTTTGATCTCTACTTTGCTTTAGTTCTGCATCTCTGAGGAAAGACTGCATGAAGAGTAGCTCATTTCTCAGCCATCTAACTTCATCTCTCAGATTTGTAAGCAGGGAAACTTCCTGAATGAGGAAATCACCCAATTTTTGAACAGCAAATGTCACAAAGGCATCAGCCATCTTCAGGACTGAGGAGTATTGATTTTTATCTGGAAAAGTTGGGTCTGTATATTGGAATACAAGTCAGAAAATGAGAGATAGAGATATACACTCAGAAACAGTTGACATTAATAGTGATTAAAGTTGAGTAAAAACAAAAGACATAATACATAAACATGACCCTTAACTTGGCTTTAGCCAACAACTATGACCTTTAACTTTGGGTGTGCACAAGTAGGCACTTAAAACTGTATAAAATTGAACAAATAGACACATTCGTCCTACATGAAATTTTTTTGTACTACGTGGCATCCTACGTGTATTATGTCACGTAGGACACATGTGTCTACTTGTTCAATTTCATATAAGTTGAAGTGTCTACGTATGCACACTCAAAGTTGAAGAGCATAGTTGTCCGCTGAAGCCAAGTTAAGGGTTATGTTTATGTACTATGCTTTCTTGAAATATGTATTAAAGCTTCTTTAACAACCATTACACAACTTGTGGAAAAATATATGTATGGAGAGAAGTCTAAAAGTAAATAATTATATGTGCTGTACAATGGTCCACCTAATAAAAAGAATTATGATTGTCAAATATGTCAAACACGAATGTGGAAATTGAACAAGAAAAATTAGAGCAATGAAAGTGAAATGTGACCCATTTGACTGGGCAAGAGGCGTATCTAAGGGGGGTCACCGGGTTCACGTGAACCCATGGTCCCCTCCCGAAACCATATATAGTAGTGCTATAATTTTAACAAAATATTGAAATATAGATGCGTGAACCCACACTTCAAGTATCATATAATGCAATTATGACCGGGTGCACCTCTCTCCGCGAGGTTAGAAAGTTGAATTTTATATTTATCTTGTTTTATTTTTCTTTCTAAAATTAGATAACACTTTTCTAAGTGGTAATTGGTATATAAGAATTAATTTTAGACCTATAATTTTAAAATTTTAATGGTTTTTAGTAATAAAATCCTAAATGTCGAACCGATCAAATTTATACCATAGATCAACCTTTATATAACAGTGCAACCATCATCTCAAAATCCTGGATACGCCTCTGACAGCGTTGCATCTCTAATTTTGCAGTAAAAGTAGTGTCCTTTTATAGCTTGTTGAATCTGTCTTAAACCAAAAACCAAAAACTTAAGATACCAAAGCTAGTTAGATAAATGAACTGCTTTGCTATTGAAGGAGGAACAAAAAACACTAAATTGTGGACAAGAGAGTATCATATACTATTTTAAATATCACTTAACATATAAACCATCATCTTAAATGTTGATAAGCAAGAGAACATACAGTAGAACAATTAACTAAAACATCACAAAATCATTTTTCCATTGACAGCTTCTTCTCCTGTAAAATACAAAAGATATATCAACTACCTGTTTACTTATAATGTTTAGGACTGTCATTTGCAGCAGAGTGAGTAAAAGGAATTGAAGAAATAATCATTGGGGATTGAGATTTATTACCTCTATGATTATGAAGAGGCCGAAATAGGACATCAACATATATCCTTGAAAAGCTTTATCGAAGAGGAGTTCTCTCCACGTCTTTCATTCTCTCGGGTATCTCTTTTAGCTTTGGACAACGATGGATAGCAAGACCTTTAATCAGAGGCATGGCACTTGTGGCTAAATGCCATCTTTCCAAGTTCTCAAGACAATCAAGACGAAGGATCTCCAGTTGACTGAAGCTGTTATCACTGCATGTAATTTCTTTTCCTTCATAAGCTCTAAAAAATTCGAGATTCCTTAGGTTTGGCAACATTCCCAAAATAGGCATCGGATCTTCTGTCAGTTTTGAGTTCTCAAGAGTCAGCGTTGTGATGGAATTTGGAAATTGGTCCAACAGAGGCAGTTTCTCAATTCCCCCTTGTAACCACAATTTGTGGAGCTTTTGACAAGAATTAACAAATTCAAGGGCTGGGAATGATTCATCATCTTTACACAACAATCTGAGAGTGCTAAGGTTTTTCAAGCTGCTAATGTTGTTTAGGGAGTAGGATTTCGTAATATAATGCATACTTAATTCTCGAAGATTGACTAAATCAATAGGGTCAACATCTTTCCACTGATCACAACCAACGCCTTTAAGAACTTGAAGACTTGTGAGTTTGCTTATATGTTTTAGAGGTTTTGAATATAGAGTAACCAAATGTCTTAGATTTATTAGGTCAGCTGTCTCGCGGGATAGTTGGCATGAGTATCCATAGTCATTGACAAGAAGTGTCTGTAAATTCTTGAGGTTGCCAATGGAAGAGGGAAGATCATGGATACCTCTCAATCTTAAGAACTTGAGGTGGTACGCAGGGAAGCTTCCTGTATGAGTAAATCCCCCAATTTTTGAACTGCGAATGACACAAAGGCATCAACCATTTTTAGGACAAAAGACAAATCAAAGTTAGCTGTTAATTGCTGCCAGAAGAAGTTTGACTCAAGAGTTAAGTATATTTTAGTTTACTTTTCTTCTCTTTGATTAATTAGTATAAGAATTATATCAAATGTGGAATAATATTAACAAGTACATTATTAGTACACATTCCCAGAAAATTTAAAATTAGTTTGGTTGTAGTGCACATGATATCTTTATAATTTCTAGATAGTCAATATTTGACTTTGCATTAGTCCATCAGAATAGAGATCTCTCTCTCACATACACCCCCACTCCCCCTCGCCCGCCCCCCCCCCCCCCCTTTTTTTTTTAGTGTTTGAATAAATCTGAATGATTAATCTCTATAAGAAAAAAATATTAATATTATTAAGATATCTATTTAAATATTTTCATGAAAATTGGAGGTAGAGTACGTACACTCTACCCTCCTCAGATTCCACTTAGTGGGATTTTACTGGATCTGTTGTTAGTAGTTCAACAATTCCCTCATCCAACCTACTGCCATCGTCCACCATTAATTACATACCACCATTTGGCATCTACAATCATTATTTATTAAGAATTATAACAAATATTTTATAGTATAACATATTTATAAAATTTATATAAATATAATATCGCTTTGGTTTGATTTTGATATGCTTTTTCTTAAGTTATAACTAAACTAAATTAATTATGATGGATTTTTTTTTCTTCAATACTAAACCAAATCCTTGTTTGAGTTTCTTTTTCTTGATTTGATTCAATCTAATCAACTAGCAAATAAGCACTTCAACTTTGAGAGTGTACATCTAGACATCTCAATTTGGTCTTAATTAACAATTGAACACTTCAATTTGTCCTCATTGTGTCTCGTGGACACTTGACGTTGATGTGACACATAAGTTCTGAATTAGGTGCCTAGATGATCATTTTGTAAGTGAGAGTGCTCAACTCATAGCTCAAATATGAGACTTGATAAATTAGGATACTTTAGGTATATTTTTTACCATCAACTTTTTAATTAACAATAGAACAATATTGATAGTGATGATTAATATAACCGATTGTCAACCGTCAATATTTTTTGGGATTGAGACTTAAGGGTGTGTTTGGTATGAAGGAAAATGTTTTCTTAATGTTTGGGTGATGGGTGAAAAATATTTTCTAGTGTTCAGTTGGTGAATGAAAAACATTTTTCAGAAAAAAAAACTTTTATTTTTGGCTGGAGATTAGAAAATACATTTTAGGAAAATAGTTTCTAATTCGAAAATCAACTCCGATAATTGATCTAGAACCTGACCCCGACACCTGAATTGGGACCTGACCTAGGACTCGTCATTGACCTTGACCCTGATCTTGAACCCGATGATTGTTTTGGTTCTCGATCTCGACACCCAACCCGAGATTTAAACCAAGATTCGACCCCAACACTCTATGTGAGACATGATCCCGACACTTGATCCAACTTCCAACTCGGGATCTGATCCCAACTCCTTATCAAGGACTTGACTTTCAAATCAAAATTCAACCACGACACCCGACCCCGACAACCGGTCTGGGACTCAAATCCGACAACTGACTTGAGACTAAACCTCGACTCTTGACCCAAAATTTGACTCTGACACTCAATTTGGAACCCCACACCGACACCTGACTTGGGAACAAACCTCGACGTCCAATCCAAGATCCGACCTCGAATCCTGATCTGGGACTCGACACCCGAATCAGAATTTGACTCAGACCCATCTCTTGGGTCAGGTCTCGCATCCAGGTTAGGAGTCAGGTCTCGAATCGAGAATTAGGAGTTAGATCCCGAATTAGTATCGATAATAACTCGAGACTTGAGTTAGGGTGGAAAGTTGAGGTGTGAGGTTGAAAAAGAGTTTTGAAAAATGTTTTCCTTACTTTTTGGAGGTAAGTCATTTTCCTTAAATTTGAGGAATATAAGTTGATATGGAAAACATTTTCCTTCCTACCAAATACACTGTCAGTTGGTTCGAAAACAATTTATGCTAGCATTAATTATGTTGGAATTAATTTTGGCATAATACATATATTGACCCCTAAACTTGGCTTCAAATTTTAACTTTGACCTTTAACTTTGTAAGTGCACAAATAAGCACTTTAACTATCCAAAACTTAAACAAAAAAACACTCGGATCCGACCTGGCAAAATGCGTGAAATACACTCAAATTAGGCGCGTCAGATGTAAAAATTCAGGGGGTCAACAATAAAAAAAAGCATTGAAAGGACAATTAAACCCTTTTTATATTTTTTTCAACAATTTTCCCCTCTTTTTTGCATTATTTGTTGTTCACTGCAAAATGCAAGTGACATTTAATAAAAAAATTTGTTATTACGAA
>JAJOOF010001351.1:0-14945 GCA_029582545.1 Solanum lignicaule | reverse complement strand
TATAATAATACTATCTCGCATTTCATACTCGAATGGATTATATGTTAGCTCTTCACCTCTACTACATCATTACATGAGATATTAAGTTCATGATTAGATGACAGACTGATAGAATTTGTATATTATTCTATAAATATAAGTGTAATTATCCCCTAATTCATATCAACGTAGTTTCAGACTTTAAATATGGATTATAGATATTTTTATTATTTATTCCACGAACTCTAACTTTTTATTTATAAAAGTATACAAAGTTGTTACACTTTTTGAACAATTAATTGTAGGTGTAAAATGAAATTTAATAGTGTGCACAATAGCAAAATTATGATTAATATGAATATTTTAAACAAACCGACCTCCGAATATCGCTTTTATTAAAAGTAATTAGATATAATAAAAAATACCGACCTCCTGAGGTCGGTATCACATTAAATTTTAAGATAAATAAAAAGTAATCATGTTAATTAAAAAATATTGACATCGGGAGGTCTGTATTTTATATGAAATTATTTTTTAACTTATATAAAAACGTCATTCAGAGGACGATTTATTTAAAATTAATTGGAAAATATTAATTTATTACATACTATTTAATTTTACCGACATTCGGAAGTCGGTATTATAATTTTTTTATCTTTTATTTTACACAAAACAGTCCTCCGGAAGACGATTTAAATAAAATTAAATCAAAATATTTCTCAATTCTGTTTTTTATATGGAGAAATGGGGAAAATCGCGTCTGCTAGTGCAGATATTTTAAAAAAAGCGAAGGACAGCGTCTCTATGTCTGTCGCTTTTAAAAAAATGTTTGACCAACATTTTGACCAAAAAGCGACGGACCAAGAGACACTGTCCGTCGCTTTCTTAAAATATTTGACCAAGAAGCGACGGACATAAAGATGCTGTCCGTCACTAATTTAAAAATAATTAAACAATTAAAATTAATAAAAAACGACGGACGGCGTGACTCTTTTTAAATTAATAAATAATTATTTTTAATAAAAAGCGACGAACTGCGTCGCTATCTATATAAAATAATTAATTATCAAAAATCCGCGAAAAAAAGCGACGGACTAAGTGATGCCGTCCCTCGCTTTTAAAAAAAAATTAAAAAAAATTATTTTAATTAAAAAGCGACGGACAGTGTGGCTAATGGCGTCGCTTTTTGGAGCGATGCCGTCCGTCGCTTTTACTTTCGTCATATTTTAGCAGTGTTTTAGTAGTGTTTGTCGCCTAAGAAAAGCGCTCTATGGTTTGAAACAAGCCCCTGGGGCTTGGTTTATGAAATTGAAAATTTTTCTGGTGCATCAGGGATTTCAAGGTTGTTATACTGACTCCTCCCTATTTGTTCGCAATCATGGCTCTTCTATTACCTACCATCTCGTCTATGTGGATGATATCATTCTTACAGATAAATATTGTTGACATCCAATTTTGGTCTAACATTTTCAAAATTCGTAACTGTTAGGTTTTATTTATTTAATAGTTCAAAATACATTTTTTATAATAAGTTAATCGATAACTATCTTTATGTGTCAAAATTTAGGATTTTTTATTAGTTAATTTTAATTATATTTTTTTTGCCACAGCCGGTTGAATACATTCAAATATTTATTTATTTTGATTAAATCATTAGTTCTGTTAAATTGCATTTTTAACATATCATTGGTTACGTCATTACAATTTTTAATATTCTTTTTTTTGGTTACATTAGTTAATATTTATTTTGATATTTTGCACAGTCTAAATATTCATTCAAATATGGATAAAATTTCATATACAAATATTTTATTTAACTAGCGATATCGGCCCATGGTTTTGAGATAATGGTATCGTGGTGATTTTCAATTTTCTATTTAAACAATAACTTAGTCATTAAGTCAAGGGTGGTGGATAATATTTTTTTTGACATTGGGAGAAACAATTTCCAAAATAGAAAACACCCTAATTTTTTTCCTTTCCCATTTTCCTCCCTTAACTGCCACCACCCAAAACTTCAATCAATAGATCATCAATTTGGCCAGAAATGGAATTTTTCTCCAACGAGCTCAACCACTTCTTTTACAAAATCCAATCCTTGCTCGTCCTTTCTCCCTCGGCTCCACCGGAGCTAAAAAAACCAACCATCAACCCATGGCAGAACAACCATACATAACCTACAACTGCAAACAGACCACCCAAGCTTCCATTTTTCCGGTGAAGAATCAAATCACCCTTAAACAACCCTTCTTCCTTTTACCATTTTCCAGCGAACATAGCTTCAGCCCTTCCCGCCACCACTGTTGGAGTTCTGTCCCAAGCAGCCTCCATCCTCCCCTTTCTACGCACAACCCCCATCGCAAACAACTGGAAACCGTCGAATGCCTTCCCTTTCCCTTCCCCTACTCCTTCAAACTAGTAGCTCCGGCAAACATCGATTATTGAGCTTGTAGGACGAACCAGCGAGCAAAAAGCTCCCACGACCTGGCTATGGCGGACCAAGTCGATGGAACTAAACACCATTGTTGCCACCTTTTCTCCATCCATGTCTGACACCACGACCAGATCCACGATTTTGACACCGCTTCAACTCCAAATCCGGCGAAGAACCAACAACAACCAGCAGTGACCACCACGAAGGTAACGGTTCATGTTTTCGGCAAATCCCGGCTAGCAGTGAACTCCAGACTCCCAAATCCGGTGAGGTATTCTCAAATGCCTAGTCGATATATTTTTTGTTTGGATTTGAATTGATTTTAGATATTACTTGTTTTTTGTTGTTGTATTATTATGTTGAATTATATCTATATTTTAGTTGCATTTTTTGGATTCATATTTTTTATTAGATGTTCTGTTTGGTGCTATATTTCATTTTTTTTACCATTCTCTTTATACTATTTTTAGTGATTTTGCTAAGCTACTGTTATTAGTGTTTTTTTTTTTTTTGGATAGCCTTTTCTTTATTGTTATTATTGTTTATTCATAAAACTAGTCATACATTATTTTGGCTTTATTGGTTGTTCATTATTTTATTCAATTTTAGCTTTTCGTTGAAAATTCGTATGATGAGTTGATAGTTGTTTTATTACTTTAATATTTAGTCTATTCTATGATTGTTAGTATTTTTCTTTTATTAGTTTATGACTTTGGGGTATATTTATGTTATGACGGAAGAAGTGTTATAATTGGAAAAGTAATTTTGTTATTTCTTTGTTTTAGCTATTGTTGGTAGTTTATAGTACTAATTATTTTTGTTATTATTTTGTGTTGCCCACTTGATTATTTTGCTACTGTTTGTGCTTTACTAATTTAACCAAAAATTTATTAATAGTTTGTTGGATATTATATTCTTAAATTTGGTTTATTTTGTTTTGGTTGTATTGCTTAAGTGATTTACATATATTACATGTTAAAATTGGCCGATAAAAAATTACTGTCAATTTTCAAGGCATGTATATAAGACGGTTATTATTTGAGTTATTCATTTTATTTATATTTATTTATTACTAACACATTTACTAAGTGTCTTTACAGGTACCCCGGAGCCGCTTCCGATTGGAGCTATTCGAATGAAGTTCGAATTATACTGTTTATTCATTATTTTGTAGATATCGATGTTAGGCAAACTTTAGACCGTGTCTTATATTATTGTTTTTATTTTATTACTTGTCTATATTGCAAGTTTATTATATTTGTATATTTGTTTTATTATCTCATCCTCAATTTGAAAAAAGATGAATTCAGTCAGGACCAACAATTGTGGATTTCGAAGGATGCTTAACACCTTCCCTTCGAAATAACTCGAACCCTTACCTAGAATCTAATGGTTTTGTAGATTATTTAATTGGTTTCCTAGTTTTCTTAAAATTAGGCGACGACTCCTTTGAAACTCTATTTTTCTTGAAATTCTTTTAAAATTGATTTATTTAATTATTTTTGTCAGTCACCGCGACGTTTTCTCCTTATTTGAATAAAGTAGGGATGTAAACAAAGACTCTCGTTATTCGAGAGTATTAGTTATTGACCTATATATAGCAATTGCATCAGATGGAGTTTACATGAGATTAAAACTCCGTATATACTAGCAAACTAATATTCAAAAGGGTAATTCAATATATAAAAATAAGACTACAAGTGTTTATCCTTAATATCCTCCGTCAAGCTCAACGGTAGTGTACGGACATTGTTTGTCGCGAAAATGAATAAAAAGAGACAAGCCAAGTGCCTTTGTGAAGATATCTGCATATTGATCTTGAGTCAGAACATAACAGACAGACAATAGGCCTCGCTCAACTTTCTCACGAACAATGGTAATAACTCAAATTAGTGGCTCCTGAGTCATGGCACCAAGAAGGGTCTAAGACAGCCGAGGAGGAGGTAGCAACGTTCACTTGAGAGCGAGGCGTATTAGTAGGAGGGTACTTATCGTTGTATCGGTTGTAGCAATTTTTTGCCACATGACCAAGTTTCTTATAGATTTGACAAATAGGGCGATTTGATGGTCGTCTATTGTCATTGCATTTGAGATTGCATTGTTGGAATTGGTTTGTTGTTGGACTGGAGTTGTAAGAAGGTCCAGGCTGAAATCCTTGACGACTGGCAATATTAGCTTAGAGAGTGACATGGGCAGATTTATCTGCAAATTTTTGTACTTCTTGTAGGAGAAGGCCAAAAAGTTCCTCGCAAGTGACAGGAGGAGTGCGAAGGTTGATGGTCGTGCGGAAGGGGCCATAAGCTGGATCAAGTCCATATAATATATAAGTCATCAATTCTGAATTGCTGACAGGTTGAAGGGCCATAAAAAAATTGTTGGGAATTGTACGTTGGCGTTGGACGTACTCCACGATGGAAAGACTACCCATCGTCAGTGTTTGTAGTTGGAGACGAAAAGTCATCACCCGAGCAACATATTGAGTTTAAAAGCTATGATGAAGGCTAGTCCAGGCTTCAGTCGTGGTTCGACACTAGATAATGTGTCCAAAGATGGAAGGTTCAATAGTTGTTTTGATCCAAAGGAAGATAACTCTGTCATGGGATTTCCTAGTGTCATATTCTGGATTGGGAATATGAGTTTGATTTGTAAATGAGCTATCGGTTGAAGACGACACAACCGTGAGTGTTGGCACTCGGGTAGAATCATGGTATTTCTCCCAGTTAAACACCTCTAGGACAGATCTGATTGTGGTTTCCCATATTAGATAATTATCTTGATTAAGTGTGAAATTGAGAGGAGGTAAGGAAACTTTGTTGTTTGATCCTCCTGATAGTGCCATAAGTAGATTGTTGGTTGAAGAAGATTGATTTCCAAAGGCTGTTTGAGGAGCCATCGGGATGGAAAAAAAGAGAGAGCAAGAATCGCACACTGCTCTGATACCAAGTTAAAGAAGGAGACTTCGATAAAGACTCTTGTTATTTGAGTGTATCAGCATTGACCTATATATAGTAATTACATCAGATGCAGTTTACATGAGATTAAAACCCCTTAATACTAGCAAACAAATATTCAAAAGGATAATTCAATATATACTAATAAGACTTCAAGTATTTATCCTTAATACTCATTTTGGTTAGAGTGTAGATCACATGTATGCTCACTCACTTGCATCTCTAACCATCAATAAAGATTATTTGATACACATTTATTCTGATTAGGAAAAGATCATTATTCTTTACTAGTTGATTCTTTCTTTATTAACTATTATGATTAGGAGAAGATCATTCATTGTTCTTTATTAGCAGGTTTAATCATGTATACACACATATTCATATGATATAATCACTTTCAACTTTCGAGTTAATCTTTTGTATGGTCACTCAACTAATGATAGTTCACTTCTTTTCTTTTATTTTTGGTTATACTGATAGTTCACTTAGAAAGTCATTTTTCTTTGTTTTATAACTCAGAAGTCACTCAACTAAACATTTTATATAATTTTTCAATCTAACAGTAAAGGCTATATAAAGCTAAAGATAAAATGAGATAAGTGTTTTTATATTGGTCCGGATTAGGGTATATGAAGTCTTTAACTTAGGATTTAGCATCATATTTTTATTTCTGACAGTCTCAAACTTTCGGTTAATATGTGTTGTTTTTTAGCAAGATACAATTTATCAACTCATTGCATGGTTTATTTGGTTTTTCACCATGTTTCTAAGTGATTTTCAATTATTTATCTTTTGTGTCAAATCTTAACGGTTAAATCGATAATGATCAATAACCAATAAACCGATAACTAATAAGTCAATATCTTAATGGTTCTTAACGGTTTAGGATGTGTACAAACCGATAACCAATTGCTTGACCGATAAACTTCAAAACCGATCCGACTCGACCGTTACGCAGCGCTAGTCTGGATGAGTGAGAATATAACAAGCAAAGGCTCATTTAAATCACTATTTAGTAGATGAGAGGGAGTTACTTGAATGGTTAGCACCCCTCACTTCCAACCTGAAGGTTTCAAGTTCGAGTCACCAAGGGAGCAAAAGGAGTGGGAGCTCCTAGGGAGGGTAAAAGAAAAAAAATGCAGAGCTTAACAAACTGATGAATACTCTTCATTGCGTAGCTCAGGGGCTCGTATTTACCCAAAACAGTAGCAGTTGATGATATCAGTACAAATAATATTGGTATACCGGACCCATCTACCATCTTGCGCAGGCGCATTAGTCATATCTTTTAATTGATCTTCCATATCTTAATATCTTTATCTTGTGTTTATTCTGACTAGGAGCAGATCATTATTCTTTACTTGCAGGATTTATGAAAAACTAGAGGAAACTGAAAAAGTGGCAAGTAGATGGCTCAAGAGTGTCTCGTGGTGATAGGTGCTATACACCTTCTGAAGGGCAGTCATTTTAGATAGTTCCATAATTGACGAACTGGAAAATGCTAGATATCGACTAAAATGTGTGTCTCGATTTCTCGTGAAACTGGAGGAGGTTTGCCCTGACAGCACAATATCTACACAACTAGGGGACTTATTTCAACAAGCTCATGATGGCCTTTCTGAGATATGTAATCGCACAAATAAAAGTTACACCATCACAATGACAAAGGTGCTGAAAATAATTAAACTGGAGAACATTGCTGAGCAACTCACAACAACTTCAAATCCATCAGGAATGATATTAGAGATGCTGAAAATACTTAAACCCGAGAATATTGCTGAAAGAATCAAAGCTTCAAAGCCATCGACATCATCTAGCCAAATCACTACTATGGAGATGGTGAGGTTGCCAATTTTTTTCTTGATTATGTACGGGATTGTACCCCTGTGTCCAGGGGCCAACCCACGTGGGTTCAGGGGTTCACCCGAATCCCATTGACAAAAAATTACACGGTATATATAAGGTAAATTTTCTGTATTTATGCGGATATATATATTTTGAATCCCCTTAAAGACAGAGAAATTGACAGCCCAGCGACAGGTCCCCCCAAAATTAAGCTTCACATTAAGGGTTTGAATCTCTATATTAACGTTTTATTTTTTTATTTCTTAGTTTCAGTTTTTTTTTTTTTAATTTTCATTTCCGTTTTTCACGTTTTTTTAAGTTTTTATTTTATTTTATAAAACATGCTAAAAGTGAAGTTTTAAACCCAAAAATGTTCAAGGGTTCGCCACTAAAACTATACACTACTACTTCCTTGAAATTTTGTTTTGTTAGCTTATTTACACGTTTATACATTTATTTTTCGAACCCCCTGAACAAAAATCCTGGGTCCGCCACTGCCTGTGTCATCTCTATTTTTCAAGAAGCTGTGACATCTACAAGCCATCTTCATATTGTGAATAACAACAAAAGTAATAAGGACAATCTAGTTCTTCAGTTTTTGACTGTGGCTTTCAAGCTTATCGAATTCGAGAGAAGCTTGATGAAACTACTGAAACAGAAAGACATTTTGGAAGCTCACATTGGAAGTTCTCATGAAGAGCTTATTTATCTGAGAGCTCTTCTCATAGATGTTCTCAGGCTACACACAGTGCTTAATAATGAGCTGCATGACGTCTTAATGCATGCAAAAGTGACTGCCAACAAGATAGACAAACAGTGCTTATTGTTATGGAAATTTCATCGAGGAAATTGGGCTTTTATTAACTGAGATTGAGTCGGTCAGAAAAGTATGCTTTTAATCAATTTCTTGATGCATCATCTCCTTAAAGCATGTGATATTGCACACGACCTAGATTGTTTTACGTTTACCAGACTTTACTTAGATGAACCAGGTTGCCTAACGTGTTTCAAACACAATGTAAAGACAATAAAGTAAGAACACAATATTTTACGTGGAAACGCCCGGCTCAAAAAGGTGTAAAAACCACGACCTCTTCCTCAACAAAATTTACCCCAACTTCACTAAATAACTACGAGCCTCAACCAACAAACAAGATTACAATAGTTTATCTAACCTAAAGATCAACTACTTGATCTCAATTCTACCACACACCTCCAAGGTATGTGTTCCCAGTGTCTTCGAGTTGCCCTAAACTTGAAGACTAAAATCCTAATATCAGTTTATAAATTACTGATCTAGAAAATATAAAAATCACAAATACTAAGAGAACTTCCTAGATCTGTTCTTCAGTGTTCTTTGATCAGCAACACTTCGGAAATCAATCTCTCAATTTTTTTGCTCTGTGAGTGCATAATTATTCTGAACGCCTCTTCTCCTATTTATGCTTTTGTTTCCTGAAGTCTTCTACTCCTTCAGTGACTCTTCATTCGTTCAACCACTTGATTTCATTTAGAGTTCTTCTTATACTAAGACTCCTTTATTAATTAGAAGTCCTTCTTGAAACAGTTTCTCATGAACCCAATTTGCCAACGTGTTCCTTGCATTTTGTGATGTATCAAAATAATACTTATCCCAACAAATTCCCCCTTTTTGATGATGACAAACTCATGACCTGGATTGCAGTCTTCTTAGCTTGCTATTTTGACCTAAAACATTTAAGCATGGAACACTTGTGCAAAACAGATTAGTTTTGGGTCATAAATAATGCACTCCCTGCTTATCTTCCCCCTTTTGGCATCATCGAAAACGGTTTCAAGAGAGCGAATAAGGAGAGAAGAGTATGAGGAATAACATCCAATCTGCACCTTTATAAATGGTCATCAAAATCATAACAAGATCAGCTAAGAGCAGTGATTAACATAGAACATATTACTAAAAATGGAATTAGTGTACGAAGATACAAAACAGACTATAGAACACAACCAAAAGCGATGAAATGTCTTTAAAAGAGAGCACATAGATAGCCAAAAACACAAAAATAGCAGAGTGGATTAGGGAGTCCAAAGATAAGGCAGAGATCAAGGGGCTAAGGTCGGAGCTTGAGTTGTCAACAATTGAGTCAGGTGGCACACAATAGCTATATTTGCAGATCTTTCCTGAGCAAGCTCATTTTGAAGCGCCACTACTCGAGCTTCCCAAATTGCCTTGTCCTGTTGATGATCAGTCGCCATAGCAGCTAGTTCTTGTTCCTTCTCAGCAAGTTGATTCGCCAAGCGTTGAAGAGGTGTATCAAGACGCCTCATAGAGGCTGGGAGAGCCATGGGATTCACTCGACCAACCACGTCCTTAACAGTTTAAGAGTACCATACCGGAACAGGCACATCAAAAGCCTCAAATATGGAAGCCATCCAGAATCCATATGGAAGTGCATGCCCATTTTTGTCTTGATTAAGAACCCTGTGCATATGTTGGATGATCAGTGAAGGCAAGTTTATAGGAACCCTGCCCATTTTTGTCTTGATTAAGAACCCTGTGCATATGTTGGTTAGGTCAAGAAAGTTCGCCTGTGTACGCCTTTGTTTCCTCTATAGGATTATCTTGTGTACCACATCAAAGTATAATTTATGTAAAGGAGACATCTCTTTCTTTCCAACACTGCGATGATGGTTGAGATTAGGCTTAGAAGAGCATTTGCGACAGATAGCTAAAGTAGAGGACTGATTTGGTAAAATTGGCCACTCATTTTTAACATAATGATTCCATCCCTCAAAAGGAATGCGGAGTATTTGAGCAACATTAGCAGGGACTAAGTAAAGAGATGTATTCCTCACCGTAGAAGTGAAGGATAGTCCATCACTTTTTCCATTGATGTAAAATTTAGTGACCTCTTGCTTGGCTAATTTACGTTGCCTATCACCTTGAAGAAAGAGAGCCGACCACCCTTGGGCCACTAATTTTGTGAGTACTGCAACCATCTCAGGACCTCCAAAACCAGTGACAACCCGACCCCTGAGAACTGATTGTTGACAAAAGTGAACAATACGGTCAAGCTGGGAAGACGAGGTGGAAGAGTAGGAGTGGGTTAGATTTTCAGCCTCGAGATCTTACATGGAACAGGAAGAAGAAACAGGGGAAGCAACTCGTTTCTTTTTGGATTTGGATCGGGATGCAGGTGTGGGAGAGGCCTTAGGAAGGGAAAATATCTTGGATGTGGTGGTGGTTTTAGAGCTTGAGGGCTTCGAAGCAGCGTGCTTGCTACGCTTATCCCTACGATTTACTGGATCATCATCACAAAGATCAATGGTAGGGTTTTCGAGTGAAGGGCGAGTAGAAGAACTAGTTCTTTTTCGAGCTGCCAAAGAGGATAGCAACTCAGCCTCAATTTGACGACGTTTTAGTCTAGTTTAAGGGACTTTGACAATGGAAGGAGTGGGGATATCTGTGGGTAAAGAGGGTGCAGACCTAGGGTTTGAGACAGATTTGAGATGACGCTTGTTATTTTTGCGAACAAGTTCAGCGAAAGGAATTTCATCACTATCATCAAAATTTAAAGGAACATGAGCAACATCACGGGGCATCGTAAAAGAGTCAGTTGACATAGGGAGAAAGGGATTTCGACTTACAGAGCTCCAACTTGCGGCCATCTAGAGTCACCCGAACGGATGTATGTGCTTCATCTTCCCCTTCACTTGATGCATCAGAAAGAGGAACCAAAGGAAGATCTTAAAAATGAACATCCTCATCTGGTGAAAGAGATGGAGAAGCATTGATCGACATTATGTGAGCGAGTCCGTCCACAGAAACCCAAAAGACAACAGGAGAAGATTCGGTTCGTACTATAGCAAGAGAAGTAACAGATGAAGGCAAGATTTCACTTTCATCAGGGCTTTTTAAGGAAGACGCCATAGTTAGGATTCAAGCTTTGATGAATATTGATGAACAAGAAGAGTAGTTGGGGTTTGGAGAAGAAGCTTGTGGAAGATAAATGGTGAAAAGAAGATTGATGTGATGGTGACAGGTTTTTGAAAGAAAAGAGGGAAGGCAGACGAAGAGTCTTGGGTTTTGGCAGTTAGTTTCAATGAGAGAGAGAAAAATAAAGAGGCATATTATTTATGTGTATCAGCATGTGTGACTCAAAAAAACTTTTATACCTGAGGTTTGCTCCAAGAGATGCCAAGTTACTTTGTACCTATTTTCACAGCTTAGAGCAACAAAGATTTATGAGAATATGCAAAAAAACTTATAAGCACGATATTGATATACAAGTTAATGTATTTAATAGATCAGATAATATATCACTGCATATCTAAGCCCACTTAGTCATTCATATAGCTACCAATTTCTAACCAATCATTGAGGGAGGGAATTTATGCAATCTTAATCATCCCCAAGTCTAGCCTATTTTTCTCAAAATGTTCTCTACTCAATGCTTTGGTAAAAATATCAGCTATTTGTTCCTCAGTGGAAAAAAACATAATTGATATGTGACCTTTCTCTACATTATCTCTTAAAAAATGGTGTCTTATATCAATGTGTTTTGTACGCTTATGTTGCACAGGATTTTTTGCTATATTAATAGCTCTAGTATTATCACACAAGATAGGAACTCTACCAACATTCATACCAAAATCCAGCAATTGTTGTTTAATCTATAACAATTGTGCACAACAAGATCCAGCTGCCACGTATTCAGCCTTAGACGTTGATAAGGCCACATAGTTTTGTTTCTTGGTGGACCAGGATATCAAACATGTTCCAAGGAAGTGAGCCATACATGTGGTGCTCTTCCTGTCAACCAAGTATCCAGGATAATCAGCATCCGCATAACCAACCAAGTTGAAATTGCTTCCTTTTGAATACCAGAGTCCCAAATCAGTAGTTCCTTTGAGATACCTGAAAATTCTTTTAACAGATTTAAGATGAGATCTTTTGGGATTTGCTTGAAATCTGGCACAAAGTCCAATACTAAAAACGATATCAGGTCTACTTGCAGTTAGATACAAGAGAGATTCGATCATTCCCCTGAATATCTTTTGATCAACAGATGTGCCTGTTTCATCCATATCTAGCTTAGTGGCTGTAGCAATAGGAGTATCAATTTCCTTAGCTTCATTCATGTTGAATCTTTTCAGCAGTTCCTTCACATACTTTTGTTGATGAATCAAGGTACCTGTGGGTGTTTGTTTGATTTGTAAACCAAGAGAGAAACTTAGCTCACCCATCATACTCATTTCAAATTCTCCACGCATAAGTTCAACAAACTCTTGAGTCATCAAATTATTTGTAGATCCAAAGATTACGTCATCCACATAAACCTGCACAATCAACAAATCTTTTCCATTTGTTTTTAGAAAAAGAGTATTGTTGATTTTACCTCTTGAGTGTCCATGGTCTAAAAGAAACTTGGACAGCCTCTCATACCATGCCCTTGGAGCTTGCTTCAACCCATACAGAGCTTTGTCTAGCTTGTAGACATGTTCAGGAAACTCTGGATTTTTGAAACTAGGTGGCTGTTTTACATATACTTCTTCTTTCAAGTATTCATTCAGAAATGAACTCTTTACATCCATTTGATAGAGAGTAAATTCTTTAAAAACAGCAAATGCAATAAGTAGTCGAATAGCTTCAAGTCTTGCCACAGAAGCAAAAGTCTCATCATAATCGATTCCTTCTTCCTGATTATATCCCTGAACCACCAGTCTCGCCTTGTTTCTTGTGACTGTTCCATTCTCATCCAGCTTGTTCCTATAAACCCATTTTGTTCCAATTATTGTTCTCCCTTCAGGTGGTGGAACAAGATGCCATACCTTACTTATTTCGAATTGGTTAAGCTCCTCTTGCATTGCTTATCTGTCACCCTTTTTGGTTCCACTATAGACACGAATGCTTGAAAAGCACATAGATTCTTCAAGCCTGACCTGGTGGTGATTCCAGAAGTCAAGTCTATAAGAACATTATCAATGGGATGCGATCTTTGATACTTGTAGCTTTTTACAGTCAACCTTGGAGAGGTTTCAGTATTATCTGCAGCATTTTGTTCTTCAAAGTGACCAGTGTCTTGACTTATTGTTCCCCCTGATTGTATGCTTTTTGATTGTTCGACAGAGGGAACAGGTTGCTCAACTTGTTCCTGACTGTGCTCCTCAATTTCATTGTCACCCTGCATGTTAGTCTCAAACATAGAACAATTTTCATCAAAGACAACATGCACACTTTCTTCAACACATTTTGTTCTTTTATTCAATACCTTATATGCTTTACTATGTGGTAAATACCCTAAGAAGATTCCCTCATCACTTCTTGCATCGAACTTACCAAGGTTATTTTTACCATTATTATGAGCATAACATCTGCAACCAAAAGTCCTAAGGTAAGAGATATTCGGTTTTCTACCTTTGAGTAATTCATAGGGAGTCTTCTCTAAGATGGGATGTGTCATGCACCTATTTATAATGTAACATGCAGTACTGATGGCTTCAACCCATAGATTTTTTTCAAGATTATTAGCAATCATCATTGTTCTGGCCATGTCTTCTAAAGTCCTGTTTTTCCTTTCAACTACTCCGTTTTGTTAAGGAGCTCTAGGAGCAGAGAAATTATGATCTATACCATGTGATGAACAGAATTCTAGGAATTTTGCATTTTCAAATTCTGTTCCATGATCAAATCTCGTGGAAATCAAGGATAGTCCTAGAGTTTTCTCTATTTTCTTGATAAAAATAGAAAAAGTCTCAAAGGACTCTTCTTTAGAAGCTAAGAATAATGTCCAAGTAAATCTAGAAAAATCATCTACAATGACAAAGACATACCTCTTACCTCCTCTGCTTCTTACTCTCATAGGTCCATATGAATCAGTTCAAGGCATTTGGTTGTACTTACCTGATTCTTTGGTGTGAATGATAATCTCACTTTCTTCCCCCTTACACATGCACCACAAACGCTGTCATTTTTGAATTTTGTTTTAGGTAAGTCTATAACCATCTCCTCTTCTAACAATTTGTTTATTTGTTTCAAGCTTGCATGCCCAAGTCTTTTGTGCCATAGTAAGAGATCATTAGCAATTGCACTGAGGCACTTCAAAGTAGTGCTAGGCATTCCCATAATATCAGCTTTGTACACATTTCTGTGTCTTTTGGAAGTTAAGATAACCTCTTTTCTGTCTAGCTTCTCAATCCTGCAACCTTCAGAAGTGAAAATTACTTTATTACCTTTGTCACACAGTTAAGAGATGCTGATAAGATTATGCTTTAACCCATCCACATGATATACTTCCTCTAATGCTTTGGATTCAGTCTTCCCAATCTTTCCAACTCCTACAATTGTCCCTTTCTTTCCATCTCCAAATGAAATATTCCCCCCTTTAAATGCAGTGAGTGAAAGGAATTTATGTTTGTCTCCGGTCATATGCTTTGAACAAGCACTATCCATGTACCAGTGCTTGCTTCCTTTCACTTTTACCTGCTAACATTTAAAAGTTAGTTTTAGGAACCCAGACAAGCTTGGGTCCTTTTCGATGATAGAAGGGGTGAATAAGATTTCTTTTTGCCCATTTTGGCAGCCAATTGTTGTTTCTAGTTCTCTGGTTGGTTTTAACATTATTTGTTTCTATTCCAACATTTTTGTTTCTATACTTTCTAGCCACAGGACATTCAGTAGTTGGGTGCCCAAGTTTGCCACAAAAATAGCACAAGTCAGTTGCAACAGCCTTGTCATTATGAAAACCAATGCCTGCTCT